>CAJNJA010074286.1:0-21778 GCA_905231915.1 Symbiodinium necroappetens | reverse complement strand
AGAAAAAGTAGTGGTAGTGGTAGTGGTAGTGGTGGTAGTCGTAGTAGTAGTAGTACTAGTAGTAGTAGTAGTACTAGTAGTAGAGGAGGAGTGCGGGTGGGATGGTACAGCCATTCGCCCCAGCCCAGGGATATGAATAGGGAAGGGGGGAAAAGTTGCACAACCACCAGATTTCAACTGCTGCAAGCGTTCGACACGTAGGACCTAGGAGGTGAGGGCCGAAACAGACCAAAGTGCTTTGCAGTTGCCGTGCATGATGGGGCGAGCAGCAAGAGCCGAGGTGAATCGAAGAGCAGCGCTTCTCTTCGGTCTCCTAGCCGGAGCTGCATTTGTTTCCATGTTCCTGCTCTAGCCATCCTGGCCTTTCGAGGGTTCCGGTTCCATACTGGCAGCTGATAAGTGATGATTATTCTTGCTACAAGTGCCAGCATTGCTCTCCCTAGTGGTTTTATGTGACAAGGCTCATGCAGCTTGTCAACCAGTTAGAGGTTTACCACCATCACACAAGTCTTTGCTGTGACATGCTCGATTTAAGTTTCCGTCTCCCGGCCAAAGACCTGCTGGAACCTGGCATCTGCTCTACAATGCAGGCAGGGGATACACAGCAAATGCAGCAATAACCACTTGGCAACCTCGATGACCAACTTCAACTAGATGACCTGCGAGCACCGGCGTGCAAGGTGCCTGTCTCACGCAGATGCCAGATGTTGCTATGTGTTGCGGTACTCGACCATATTACGGAATAAGGGCTGCCAGCAGCGCGCGTGACACAAATCCCGTCGTCGCAGCATTTCGCTTGGTTTGGCACCAAAGTACGGAGAAGCAACTTCCGGCCCATGAAAAACTCCAAGAGTATGCTGAGCATGCGAGGCACAAAGTTTTCGCTCCAGAGTGTTATGTGCCATGGAACCGGAAGACACACTCCGATGCCTTCAGGCTCAAGTGCTAGAAATGATATCTTCTCTTGGCGCCAGGGTTCAGCATTGCTGAGCCCAAGGTGCGCCTTGCAGGAGTTCAGCATGCTTACGTAGAGGTTGGATCAAGCCAAATCTGTAGTTTGCGATTGCCCGCCAAGCCATATTCATCGCGTTTGGCATCAGTAGGCAACCAAGGCATGCCCTGCGCAAGGCACAAGGTCCAGCCAGGACTTTGGGATGGTGATAGCAGCTTGATTGACAAGACTTGTGCCAGGAACGCTTCTGCACCTCATGGGGCAGGGGCTAGTGGGTGACTTACTTCTGCGTCTGCACATGTATGTCTGTGCGTTGCTCAGTCTTTGCCTCATGTGACAGTTATTAGTTATTACTCATTCTTGCGATAAGGCGACCCATACACTATCAACCCCAAACCCTGAACCCCTCAACCCGCCAAAACAATACCTAAGCCGCTTAAGCCTCAATCCCCAAACCCTACACCTTAAATCAAGAAACCCAATGCCTTGAATATAGAAAACCTCCACCCTAAATCCAAAAACCCTAAACCCTGAATGGCGATGACTTCCTGTTTCCAAGTCCGGCGCAAAAACCAAAATCGCCGGCGTTCTCGGCGGCAAGGGCCGGGCGCTTACTACCTCGTTCTGAGCGAGTACGGACGTAGCCGTCCTCGCAGTAGACGTACTCGTCGTCGCAGTCGTAGTCGTAGTTGTCCTCGTAGTAGTAGTCACCGTCCTCGTAGTTGTCCTAGCAGCAGCAGCAGCAGCAGCAGCAGCAGCAGCAGCAGGAGTAGCAGTACCAGTATCAGTACCAGCAGTAGGGGCAGCAACAGCAGCAGGGGTGGAGTAGTGTTAGTGGTAGTAGTAGCAGCACTACCTGTAGCAGTCGCAGTAGTCGTCGTCGGTCGTCTCTGCAGTAAAACTCGTGGCAATACAGCGCCCTGGAGCAGCTGCAGCAGTGGTTACAACAAGTCCCAGAATGGCGATGAGCATGACGGTACGGATGTTCCCATGTACGCGGAAGCAGCCTCGCTCGATACCCTTCAACCTCCAGTCAAAACCCCATGCCATGAAGCCTCAGAGTATCCTGGGTGTCGGACTCACTCGGCAATAGTAAGCTGTTTGCTTCAGTGAACGATGGGCTGTCCCGGAGAGGTTAGCTAGCTACACAGCGTCCCGAGGCATGTCTTGCTTGCTCGGGGCTTATAAGAAAAGACTCCCAATGCTGTCAGAGATAGTGGCATGGAGCTCCTACAGTACACTGTAAACCCCAGACCGGGAAGCCCTAAACACTTATTAAGACTTAAACTCTAAATCCGAGGCTCTGAAACAACTGGCGGCCGCCCGAGACGCTGCGGTTGATAGGTTCAGAGCTTCGATTTTGGGTGCATACAACTAGAATTATCGGCATTGGGCTTTAGCAGTACAGATTCCGGGATCAGATGTGTCTTTGGGTTCGTTTTCTCAGAGAGCTTTTCGCAAGCGCAGCACAGTCAATCCACAGGATCGGGCTGCCCCTGCTGGGGAAGAGTCGTAACAGTCGTAAACATCATGATAACACTGGCGGCAACAGGAGTGAGCAGTAGCAACAGTAGCAGCAACACTGCTAGCACGGCTGACAGCACATGGACGGTAGTAGCAAGGGTCATATGAATCCCTACAGCTTAGGTCCGAAGCCAAGGCTCATCTTCGAGACCCCTTCACTTAGTGTTTAAGATTCAGCGCCCTCTTACAGCAGCCCCGAAGGCAGGCATACAGTTGTGTATTTCGGGCTCCGGTCAACTTATTGGTTGACGGAGACCCTATAGAAACGGGTAGAAACATATACGGTTTGGAGTGGTTGGTCGGTCCGTACGGAGCCGAAGTTCCGTCGATGGCCACACAGGCATTGGGATCATTAGGGTGACATCCTAACCAGCCCTAACCATCCCAAAGCCTGACTTCACAGAAGGTGCGGCCGCTTCAGGCCGGAGAGACTCGTGGGTTGTGAGGATCCCGCTGGGTTCAGGTTTCTTCGTTCTTGGAGCTCTCTGTCGGGCTTAACATCGGGGCCTAAATAAATACCTGTACTATTATTTCTGGGTTCCTTATTACAGTATCATCTACCCTCAAAACCCTATTCTAAAAGTATTGAGGCCCCTTTATTAGCCTGCATGCTCTCAGTTCCTGGCCCAGGCTTTCGGTTTCACGGTTACTGGGTGACTCACACCGGCGAGTCTGTTGGGCTTCGGCGTTGTTTGCCGAGGTGGAGGAAGAAATTACTCCACAAGTCACTTGTAGCAGTAACATTCATAAAACTGCTTACGAAAGGAATATAACATTTTTCGAGGGCATAAGAAACAATTCTGGCAAACTCTCGTTGCATTGGTTGCTAGCCAGGGCGTCAGACTCAGACGAAACCCTCTCTGGCGATCGATCAAAGCCAAAGCAGATTCAGCAGTGGGCAGTGAGGGGATTGCGGTTGATAACGAAAAAATTTACTTTTGATCCGTTTGGCAAAGGTTCTGATACTTTTGTGTGTAAGGCTAGTCTCACCATGTCTTTTGTGCTTCTTGTGGCCTACGGCTCCATGAATGCCGTGTCACATGCTTTTGATTGCCAAACGCTTTCGATGATATTCGTCAGCCTGTGGACAGATCACCGAGGAGCCACACTAAACTAAGCCGCTTGGTAGTTAATATCATACGGCGTTCCGGCATTTCCGGGGAAGGGGCGGGCACACAAAGGAAGCAAAACCATGAAGATTCCCCAGCTGATCCTTTGCGCGAGCCGTCACAGTACGTAATTCGAAACATCATACAGGATTGTTACTTCAGGGATTTGGAAAAGCCGTTAATAGTAACAGCCCAGCTCGGGTAGACACGACTGACCTGGCATATCTATCATTGCACCCTTCCGCGAGGCTTTTCGTATAGCTCACTGCATTCCGTCTTAAAACCTGTGCCGGTGACTTGAACATACCCCATTGCGAAGCAGGGCAAATTGATTCCGGCTCCAGATCGTGCTGGTAAAATCATGAGAACATACACCCCAAGAGAGGCCTGTCCGCTGTCTCAGTCACTTAGTACGGTGTCGGATGTTTGGCCTGTGTTCTTGAAGCAAGATACAGCATGGTTGCGAGGTTTTCAGCCTTGATAGCAGAGAATTAAGAGGATGGGATTCCTCACCAGAAGTGAAGTGACATCCCAAACTCTGGTTCCAACCACTTGGGCTGTGTCGGCTTTTTGGAAGCCCCTTCTTCCCAAACATGTCAGAAAGCCTCGAAACGTTGGCAGCTTCCTATGGCGTTCCATGCCAGGTGGCAGCAAAGAGCCGGTTGAAGGTCAGTACACCGTGCAAGAGGCAACTGGGCTATTTAAGAATGGCATGCCATGTGCAAACTGATACAGCTCCATGTGACGGTGTTTTCGCAACTTCGGTTGCTTAACGTAGAAATCCATAGTTGCATCCTGGGTCGGTGCCCTCGCAACCCTGGGCCCTGAAGCTCATTTCCTTACAGTTCCTCGCAGATCCTGCCCTGCAAGTTGCAGTGCGTGTGCTGCGTAGGTTTTTATGTTCAGGTACGTTTCCCATGACACTCCCACTAAGTACCCGAGACGCTCAAATCTTGAGCATCTTTTGAAGACGGAAGTGGTCAATCGCCAAGGCTTTGAAGCTGCAGCAGGCTCTGAAGGCTCGTGTTGCACTTCGCACTTGGAAGTCGACGCCTGTCTGGACATTTTCCACGCAGGGACTTGTGCTGCAAGTCGCTGAGAAAGTTTTGAGCTGACAGCATGACATACTGCACAGATGATCATGGTTGGTTCAGCTGGGTTCGGGAGTTTTGGCGACTGCATGACACATCGTCGGTAGCTTTCGAGCTGAATCTGCTGCAATCAGCTCATTAAGCACCACCGTCCAACTTCACGAACTGACTGGATGCCAACATAAGCAAAAAATCATCCTGAGCTTCATGTGCAGAGGCTGCATTCGCAGAGGATCAGTTCCAGAAGCTTCTCAAGCTGGCGCAGGAACCCGCCTCGGCCCTTTGGTAGAGGTAACTTGAATCACACATGACCGCATCCGAGGCGCGCTTGACCTTTGCGTTGCCTAATTGCTTCAGCGGTTGATGGACACAAACCAGCCACATGGTTGCGGCTGTGTGCTGCAAGGTGCAAGTTTCGACATACCGCACATGTACACACCCACACACACACACACTGTGTATGGCATGGTGCTAGTGGGCTGTTCTTTGCACAGTCTTGCCAATTGTAGCACAGGACTGGTGCAGTACAGCAGAGGTACAAGAAGAAACAGTGGAGATACAAGGAGCAGCAGTGCTTGCGACCAAGGGGGAGGAGTAGCAGAAGGCTTGAAGGAGAAGGAAGAGTAGTAGTAAAAGTAGTAGTAGCAGCAGCAGCAGCAGTAGTGGTAGTAGCAGTAGTCGTCCTCGTCGTAACAGTAGTAGTGGCGCTCGCAGTAATAGTAGTACTGGTAGTAGTCGTCGTCGTCCGTAGATTTAGCGGTAGTAGTAGTAGTCGTCGTCGTCGTCGTAGTAGCAGCAGCAGCAGCAGCAGCAGCAGGAGTAGCAGTGGTAGCAGTAGTAGCAGTAGTAGCAGTAGTAGCAGTAGTAGCAGTAGTAGCAGTAGCAGTAGCAGTAGTAGTAGTAGTAGTAGTAGTAGTAGTACTGATCTACTGCTGCTGCTGCTGCTACTACTACTACCACTACTACCACTACTACTACTACTACTACTACTACCACTACTACTACTACTACTACTACTACTACTACTACTGCTACTAGTACTCCTCCTACTGCCACTGCCACTACCACTACGACTACTAAACTGCTACTCCTGCTCCTACTGCTACTGCTGCTGCTGCTGCTGCTGCTGCTACTGCTGCTACTGCTGCTACTGCTACTACTACTGCTGCTCTGTACCAGGACCGGCACCCAAAGCGGGGACAGCGAGGGCACTCGGACCAAGCTTCCCGGCTTAGCAACGGAAGTTTCGATGATGAACTGTGGCTTTTACGCGTTCATTATCTGGGGTCTAGCACATTTGCACGCTGCCTGAAGAGGTTTGGAAGCCGATGCTCAGGTCACACAGGATGATCATGATGGGGTTTGCCATCTTCATCGTGAGTTTTGCCACTATTGAAGATGATGATGATGATGATGATGATTACCGTGGCCATCACAACAACAGTAATTACTGCAAACGAGACCACTTCGAATAGAATTGACACTGGCACAACTGTTTGCACTGTAAGAGTTGTCGACATGATCATCGCCATTGTCTTGCACAACATCATCATCACCATCGTAACAACAATCAATGCACCACAAGCAAACACTATTCATCGCAGCCATAGTACGGCCCGGAATTGTTCGCCTTGAATAAAGCCCCACACACCCCACATCTTGACGCTCAGACCGAGGTAGATCGAAATGCAAACCTCATGTCACGATTCCGAAACCCTATCACTGTTCCCAAAATTCCCGTAGACCGGCATCAGCCTGAAAAATCCCCAAGACCCGTCCAGGCTGCATTCACTTTACAGCTGCAGAGTCTACTGGCCGCTCCCTCCGCACGGCAGTACGACTTTTCCTGGTGGAACCTGGCTTTTCAGAGTTTCTCGACTTTGGGGGAACTTGTCGAAGGTTTGTGACACCTTTCGTCTAGGGCATCGCCGCACAGCATCACTAGGCAGTACACCTCCGGACATCTATGGAGCTAGATTGTGTCAAGGTGTTTTCGGGGTTTCAAGTTGACTATTTAAAGTTGCAGACCGGAGTTTGCCGCTTTGAAAGCAGTACTGTTGAGCATATCTGCCCCGTGTGCTTCTGTCATCACTGAGAAACGAGGAACCAACAAGACTCCTCTCGAGCTGTCAGCATGTACCAGGGCAAACCCTGGACCCTGGCATATCTAACACAGGTTTGGAGAGATAAGAACTTAGGGCTACTCTTTCAGAAGGGTACCAAAGCCTTGCCGATTGCCCACCCTGCCCAGCTCCATGTCTACCGCACGGTGCTGCCACAGTCGCCTGGGAACTCAGTCCGGATGCTGCCGGGGAGGGGGGGGGGAAATCTGGAGAGGTTTATGGCTTTATGGCTTCATGCTGAAACTTACCTGAATCGCTCATGCAGGCGCGAATGGAAGTCTCGAGCAGTATACGATACATCGGCTGTAGAGTAGCAGCTTTCTCTAGAACAGCTTCATCATGGCATTGGCTATTCGGGAATGTGGGGACAAACTTTGGTTGATGTGCGAGGCTTCTGACAAGATCATACTAGGCCCTAGCAAGCCTGGGGTCTAGGTAAGTCGCTGGAAGAAGCTCGTCTGCAGGATCTAGGGTCTGCAGCCCCGACACCCGTTCTGAAACCCTGAAGCCTTGCATCTTGCCGCAATTTTTTGTACTATATATTTTATACGAGACATTCTCTATTACGTATTCTAAAAGCTATATGCTGTATAATGTGTGTATATATATGTATATATATATGTATATATATATATATGTAGATGACAAACTCTCTATTACATTCTCTGCGGGTGTTATGAGTCCAGGGGCCCGGAGCCCCAAGATCCCGAGCTCCGCCTGGGAGCTGAGGCCTTGGTGCCTCCAGCCGGGCTGGGAGGCCGGTACTATCGGGGCCTAAGCAAAAAGTATATATATATATTATAGTAACAATAATAATAATAGTAATAGTATGTAATATATATATATATATATGTATGTATATACATATATACATATATAACTACAAATACGGCTTGGTTTGGGTTGTAGGGTTTAGGGGTTTAGGGAAGAACTACCTATACTATTTTGAGGGGTTCCGAAGATTAGAGTTGCAGCATGATATACCCCAAAACCCTGTTCTAGTTGTCGGCTTCATGGGTTTAGGGGTGTTGGGTTTAGGGTTCATGGGTGGGTTTAGGGTGTAGGGGTTAGGGTTCAGTTCGGTTTAGGCTTTGAAGTGAGGTTTAAGGCTTGAGGTTCTGTGTTTGTGGGGTACAAGGACCTAAACCACATGATGTCGCAGGCAGTTGCCTGGTTGGAAAAGTTTGATGCCACCCTCACCATGCTACTACAAAACTCCAACAGCAAGAAGCGGCCCTAAGCAAGCTGTTCTTTAGTACACTGGTTGAGCTAAACTAAATACTTGGGGGAGTGTATGCCGTACAGGAGTTCACTATACTTTGCACATGCAGATGTGTAGAGGTATGCAGGCACATGCATAGTAACTTGCGATGTTGGGATGCATACAGCGCAGGGCTACCGGGAAATGATGCTGCGAATGACAGTGGCAATGGAGGACGAGGGCCGAGTGTTTCGTTTCCAGTGTGTGTCGCCTTATGGTTGAGGGCATAAAGTGTACGTGCCTTCCATTTTGAAATTATGAAGCCCATAATATGCTAGCTTCAGCACGGGCCTTGACATGCAGCTGGCTTGCAACCCGACTACAACGAAGTGCGGTCGGCAAGATACAGAGCCCAGAGAATAGAAGAATGAGCGCTCAGGCTGACAGCTCAAGTGATTGCTGCCAGACTAGAAGGTCTTGCAGTCATGGTATAGCAAGCAACGTACCCCGGTGGCTGGTCACGAGTTCGTGGCGAGGCTAATGCAAGCTAATGCTGAAGAGACCTGGGGTGATTGCAGTTCAGTTCCATCTATGTAGCTGTCAAACCCCCGTCTGAGACTGCAATTGACGACTGCCACCTGTTTCCAGCTTTACATCCCAGCAGACCCAGCCGAAGATGTCGAAACCCACCAAGAACAAAGAGGCACGTGGCAACACGTCTGCGTGGTAACAACCACCTGGTTGCCTGCACCTTGACCAGTTTCCGTTATACCTGCTTCGGGTGTTCAGGAAGAACCAAACCCGACACTACAAGTTCCATTACCGGGCATGCCCTCCCACAGCGTAAGAAGCTCTCAGCCATACTAAGCAGCAAGACCATGAAAAGTCTGAAGGCTCATCCGAGATTGAGGCCTTGGAGGCCCAGAGTCGGAAGCACCAACTGGCCCATCTCCCAGCCAATCCCAGCCCACGCACTTCTTTGCCGAAGGACCCACGGGTAATCCAGGCGAGAGAAGACATCAACAGGCCACCTTCTCCGCCTGGCAGTTTGGGGGGCGAGTGCTCGCAGCAAAGCTAGCAGTTGCTTTGAGAGTACTGGTAGTAACATTGAACTTTCGATGGGACACTACCTACCTGGCTAGCTAGCTACCTACCTACCTACCGACCTACCTAAGTACGGACAAAGCGACCGGCCGACCGACCTATCTCCCTGCCTGCCCACCGCGGACGCACGTACGTACATGCATGCATGCCTGCATTCAGCGCATCCATCCGTAAATACATGCATGCATACATACACTTCATACATACAAGCATCCATACATCCATGCATACGTACATGCATACGTGCATATATGCATACATACATACGCACAGACAGACAGGATGGCAGGCAGGTTGCAGACAGGCACACCAGACATCCCTGTGTATGTGTGTTTACATACTGTGCAGATACTTGTGTATGCCTTTGTGTACCGCTGTACAAATGAATAGTATGTATGTCTGCATGCAAGCATGGATGTCTGTCTGTTTGTATCTGTCTATGTGCGTATGCATTCATGTGCCCATACGCACCATGGAATTCAGCGCTTAAACAGTCCACAGACTCTGTCCTCATGGTTTAGACTCGAGCTCTGGCAGGTTACTCGGCCTACCCAGGCACACGGTCATCCAGCCGCCCGCTGCCGAGCCAGCCGGGCATCCAAGGGAGACAAAGCCAATGCAATTTGGTGGCGGGTGCCGGACCCGTCGTACGTTGGGTTCTGTCTTCTCGCCGTGACTTCATAGCAAGGCTGAGCCTCGTTTTTTCCGGTACCCAACCCTTCAAAAACTTAGAAACTATGGGCATCCATTTTTCAACTCATCAAATCTTATGATTCGCCTTGCTGATGCTGCCGCTACTCCTCTTTTTCCTGTAAGGAACCCTAAGTAAGGATATTGATAATGAGTGACCCCACAGGTTTTCATCGAGACTCCAGACGGGACCGGCCGCTACCAGGGCTTGTCGGGGGCTCGTGGCAACAAGTCCGGGGCTGTGGTCCTCGGGCTTCAGGAATTTCTACGGCTTCGGGGCCTCTGCTTTGCAGGAATTGGCAATGGGTATTGGGGCTTGTGGAGCTGCGAAGCGGCATCGCTGGGCAGCTGTGTCTAAGGAGACTGGAGATGCTGTCAGTCTTTTCGTGGTTTAAGACCTTTTGCACACGGAAGTTCAAGGGCGATACAAGACGCAACTAGATTAGAACTGCATACATTCTGAGCTCGGCATTGTGATGTGTCATGTCGGCCGAGTTGGGAGTCCTGGCCATCAGGCATTCTATCTGAGAATCGCCTGAAAGCCCTCCAGCCGCTTTCGAAGGGTTTACGGCGTTTTAAGGTGGAGAAGCTGACCACCGAGGTCTCGAGTAGCACAACAGCCGTCATTCTTTGAGACCTATACAGGAACTCTAATGCAAGAGAGTTTGAGCCCGGCAGGTTGAAATCACGAAGGCCCCGAGTCTGAGCCCTGCAGCATTCAACACCCTATCCTCAGCCCACTTCTTGGCCCGCAGAAACCTCACGGACGGCAGATCCGAGGCTTGGAGCCCCAATGAAGCAGGATGCAGATGGGGATTATGCCCATGAGTTCTGGGAGGAAAACAAGGCCCGGCAGGATTTTAAAGCAGGGTTCATTGCTTGGGAAGCATTCGGAGCTGTTGAGGACCGCTCACACCCCGCAAGCTGGTCAAAACTCTTTCAAGCCGAAAGCGGAGGCAGCACCAGCACAGGCTACACCTGCCCGGGCCATCTCGATAATGCTGCTGCCCCCATGCAGACACTCGCCTGTGCGCGATAGTGGAGTTGCTTCTGATGGCGACTGGCTAGAGGAGGTTTACGCAGCAAGAGAAGTTACTTCCATCTTCAGTTTTCATTTCAGCCGTTTCGAGTCAGGCTACGATCTGCGAGGAGGCGAAGGAGAAGGAAGGAACAATTGCAACAGCAGGTGTAATAGTTCATTCGTCCGTGGCGGTGGCGGTGGCGGTAGTGGTGGTGGCGGCGGCGGCGGTGCTGGTGCTGGTGGTGGTGGCTGCAGGAATCAAACTGCGTGCAAAACTAATGCAATGGTGTGAGAGCGGCAGTAAGAAAAGAAGAACAATCGTGGCAGAAGCGGGAGCAGAAGCAGAAACGCGGCATCAACACCAAAAAACACTCCAGCAAAACAAATGAGCCAGGCCTGAATAGCACAGGTGCAATAGTGCAACACCAATCACGTCAGCCATCATTGGAACTTCAACACTTCAACTTCTGGAAGAGCAAGATGATCACAATGTGACCTCCCTGAGCACAACAGCTGACTGCAACAAACCTCTGTCCAAGCGAAGCTTCCAAGCTGTCACAGCCAGGGCCGATGGTGCCTCTAAGGGTCCTTCTTTGAGGTTGGGTGCAAGAGGCTTGTAAACTCCAGGAGGAACGAAGGGCAATCGAAGCTGCCAGCAGGCCTGCTCAACCTTGTAGCCGAAACCGCGAGCCCTTCCACATTCCAAATCAGGTAACTCAGTAAGCAGACAGGAATGTAGAGGTACTTTACCCCTGCCAAACTTTCAGAAAAGCCTCGAGCAAATCCTGAAGCCATGAATCCTGCAGGAAGGACATTTGGTACTCGTCGCTCCGAACAGCGCAGCTGGGCTTTGCAAGACTACCGCATGCTTACTTGGAAGCAGGTGCAACATTCACTGCACAGCCCTTAGTGCAAGAACACGCAGATAAGTTAACTAGCGAGAGTCTCTAAAGTCACAAAATCGATGCTGAAGGAACATCCTACTGATCGTGAAAGCTACAGAAAGCTGGGGAGCATCTCAACTTCCCTGAAACTCAAATAAAAAACCCAAGAAATGGCAAAAGCCGAGGCAGCTGGAGGCTAATCTTTTTTCTCCTGGCCCGGCCCCGAGCTTGGCTATTGCCCTTTAGGGGTTTTAAGCGTTTAGGGTTTTGGTTTTGGGTTCATGGTTGGTCGGGCGTTTAAGCTGCAGCCGCGATACCGACACTTAGGTTTCAGTCACGGCACTTCTTCGAAGGTAGTTTGTTAGAAAATCTACCCAGCTTCCCGCAAGTCCAGACAATCGCCTCTTTAAAGCTTGCCTGAGCTTCAACAGGAGGTTGCTCATCAGCCCTCATGCCGGGGCTTCCCGGCTCCCAAAATTCTCCAAACTTTGTCATGTAAACTCTAATTCAAAATTCGATGTAGCCTTTTGGTTTTCTTCTTCGACTTCAGCTTAAAGAACAAGCACATCCTTCCCAGGGATTCTCTCCGAAGATGAGGAGTCGAGCAACGGCACGGCTGCAAGACGCAGTCGAGTTGTAGATGCAACATACAAAGTCTCAAGGCGTGCACAAGAAAGAAAAAGGAGCGGCAGGGGTGCTGACGACGAGATCCTTAACGTGAAGGGATCTTCAGATGGCATGTCGGATGAATGGTGTCGGCTCGATGACAGCGTCCAAGCACACAGGCTCAGCTGATTTGTGTGGCACGGGAAAAATTAACTTTGCTTGTCGTTGTTATGGTGGTGTCATTCGCTTGAGCTCCACCCCGGCCTGTGCCTTGCATGCTCACTTCAGGCTCCATGCATGAGCATGATCAAACCTTCTCAGAAAATCTATCGAATGTGATCGGGTATGTAATCTTTTCGTCGAGTTGCACCCCGTCGCTGGCATGTTGGGCGTCCTAGCGAAGAAACACATGAGTGATAATTATAAGTCACGATCTGAAGAGAGCAGCTGCGAGCATATGAGCCACAACTGCATATACCTCACCTAACATCCCTGCAACAGCAAGATGCGGAAGAAGATGCGGCTATAGATTGTGCGCGGAAGAACATCTGCGGCTTGCTGACCGGTTCATAATCGCCGCCCACAATGTTGCAGCTCCGCAAGAACAAGATAGTGACTCAAGTGTCGAAAGGCCCGCGACTCAGTGCACAGGCCATTGTCGACCGAGATGACAGAGCAATGAGAAGACAAAGTCCAGACTCTTCCAGCTTTATACGCTACAGGTATGGTCCAACGTCCTGCTAGAACTTCAAATCCCCCATCAGCTGCTGCCAACTGGCCATCCTGCTCCCAGGCCAGGTCGAGATCCGGCAGATGGAGGCAAGCAGACCAAAATCCAAAGCAGGTCCTGAGCTTGAGAATCTGAGAAAGTGAGTTGTGAGTGCTCCTCAGTCATCCTCGTGTGCCTGACAGGTCGACTGGTACTGTGGCAACTACCAGACGATCTCTGGTTCATGCCTCAGAGAAACTTCAGGAACTGAGAGCAACTGTAGCTGATGTCCTACGACCGCTGCCAGGTGGTTTGTGGCAGCTAGGAGTGGTACGAGTTGTCCTTGAGGTTTCCAGGTCCTGCATGTGCTATACTATATTGGACTATACGATGATATAACATAATAATGAAATATAACACAAGGTATGGTTCGCAGCGTCTCAACCACATGAGCTTATGAAGTGGTTCAGGTCCTTGCACAGCCGCGAAACCTTGTTTTCTTCATATGCGTCGCAAACGTAAGACAATGGCATGACAGTAGCATGCACCACGAGCAATCGGTTGAAATTGGCCAAACTGCAGAACAGTCGTGAAAGCACATACAAGAACAATGACATGCATGTGCCTGGCATGGGATTGAGGAGACATTGTTCCTTCCATTCTATTGCAGCACACTCAAAACGCCCGGACCTTGCACCTTCGCTGTGCGGTAATCTTATTCCACATTCTAAGAGCGTTTGGCAAGTGTCTGCCAGTGCTGACCGTTTCGCTGTGCATGTACAACTGCCGTTACAAGCGTTGTCGTTGTCTTGTGTACTTATCCGTTTATTCTACTACATTAAACTACACTATGCTATATTATACCACAATACGCTATATACCATAGTTGCTATATTGTGGTATGATATCTGCCTCCAAACTTCCGGTCAGGAACCTGGCAATAAGCCCCAAGCCCCGACACCACTCCATAGAATCATCGACAAATCGCACCGCACTTACTATGCACTGGTAATTATGGCAACAGTTTTGAGTAGTAAGTAGTGCTGACAAGCAGTACACATGCTTGAACACTGCCACGTGCTTGCTAAATCCTGCCAAAGAACCCTGGACCTTTAATCCAGGGATGCGCCAGCGGTGAGATCTGTGCAGTTTGCAGCCTGTGATCTCAAACGAAGGGACTTGGATTGGATCTACTCAGACCCCGCGATCTATGGAAAGGAAGCTGGAGTCCTGATCTACAAGGACCTGAACGCTAATGGCACCGGCGGAAAAAACCCTCCCAAACCCCATAAGGCTGACTTTCGCAGCCTTCAAACTCGAAGTGCTCCGGATCCTCAAGGCTCTTGCGATCGATGCCCTTCCGCCACTTATGGAACCCTCCTAGTACCCTGATAACTTATAACGGCCCTTGTACAGTAAGCTTGTGGCCTTTTAGAACCCTTATGGCAGCCTGCCCTGCTCCTCTAGCAGAGATGGCAAGGTCAGGCTGCCATGCTGGCTGGCTTCGCCTTTAACTTCCTCACCGCACCCATGCCCAAGGCAGCTGAGCTAAGGGGATATGAGATTCACGTCAAAGCCCCTTCCTTCTGACTCTTGTTTCGGTGGTTCGCGAGGCGGGGTTCAGTCATCCCGAACTCCGGAGGTGATATGAACACAAGCAGCCTTAAAGACTCCTTTCAGACAGACTAAAAGGCTTCAGGGTTCTGCTTTACCCGCTAGCTCTCTTCCTCTCTCTGTGTCTTTCTCTCTATCACTCCGTCTTTTGTCAAGACCTAGATTGCGACGGCGGCATGTCGTGCACATGATCCTTATATAGCCAGACCCCGTGATGCAATAAAGATAACTGCAATGATGAGGCTCATTGCTACCAGTGTACATAGTGCTACTAGTGTCTGTGCTTTGAAAAGTAGTTTTGAGAAGCCGCAACCTTGAACCCCAAACCCTGACAACTCTTGCCAGAGCCCCACCTGTGGCAGCCCGACCCAACTGGTGAAGCCTTTGATTTATTGGTTGGGGGCTGTTGCGTGCTTAGTGCAGGGCTTATCGCTCTTATGTGTGAGGGCTGAGAGCTTGAGGGTTCAGGGCATATAAACCCTAAACTCCTAAACCCTACAGGGTTTCGGGGTGGTTTAAGGATTACGGACGAGGGTTCTGGATCTAGACAGTTGGACCGACTGCTTTGCCAGTCCTGCTCTTGGCCGTTCCCCGAAGATGATGCTTCAGGCGTTTGTTTCTTCAGGGTTTAGGCTTCAGGGTTTATAGGGTTTAGAGAAGTGGTGTTTCGGAGCATGCTCCAAGGAATTCGCCTAGCCATGCAGCTGGAAGCACCAGCTTGGAACAAGTGCCAGTTCTCCTGACTTCTTACCCCCAATGCCCTATGACGAGACTGCACCCGCGAGCGAAGCAACATCTTCAACTTGAACCCCCTTATGCCAAACCGATGGCAGGACAAAGAGCCTTGCATCTGGTTGGAGTTTTTCTACTTCTTCTGCGTGAGCACGGCCTTGGGCCCGCAGCTTGGAGAGCTGAGTTCCGAAGTTTCGAAGTATAAGATCATATAAGATAATATGGTATAATGAGTATAGTGTGGCTGTCAGCCTGTGGGCCGTCATATTTTGGGCAGCACCCAACTATTAAGTCGTCAGTGAAAGGATGTGGATTTTGCCCTTTGTTTAGAGATGTAGGTTGGATGTGACCATCATCCTAGCCACGGAATAAAATAGCATGACGAAATTCTGAGCTCACTCTCAGCCGAATATCATCATGCCAGAACCTCCACAAAAAGGTACTCGTGAATCCTAAACCTTTGAACAGCAAGATCCTTCAACCCCAAAACAAACCGGGGCTGTAGACCCAATCTCCTTGAACCCTAGTTCCAAGCCTTCCCCCCACCCTGAAACCTCAGGCTCCGAGATTCCTCCGGTGCCCAGGTGCAGAGTTGGGAGTCATCGTTATTTCCAGCTACCTCTCAGTTTGGGCACCTTCGTTGGCCCTGCTGCAGCCTCAGGGACCCAGTACTACTATGACCTCATAGTCAGAATGGAACAGCCATGACTGTTATACCAGCCCTTCCGCCTGCATTACAGGTACTAGCCTAGCCACAAGGCACAGACAGTTTGTCATTGCTGTGATTGTTCCTGCTGCCAATTACTTACCACTAGTGCCACCACAACCACGGACGACAACTACCATCGCTCTACCACTACCGCAACCGCTGCCACTCTTCTCATCCGCCTCCTCCTCCTCCTCCTCCAACTGCTGTTACTGCTGCTCCTGTTGCTACTGCTACAACGACGACCTGCCTTGGTACCTACCCAGCTGCCGTTGATGCTACTGTTTCTACTGCTGCCTTCCTGATCAGTCAGACTTGCGATAATTGGCTTGGCTCGCTGAGGCGTGGGAAGCGCGGTGCCGTTGATCTGCACAAGGACGGATAACTCCAAACCTGATGCCCTGAATCGTGATGGTCGCCTCAGACCTCCAATCATCAATGAAGGTAGCGGTTCGAGACGATTTACAATTTGTGAATACAGTCATGAATACAGTGGATCAGTGGGTGTGAGCTGACTCCCCAGACTGGGTTCGAGCATTTACGATGCAGCTCATGTCGCAAGTGTAATGATAGATGTTCATTAAACTCCAACATGGAGGATACAGTCAACTTCGACTTTCGCTTACAGACCCCTGCTTCCCCAATCTCATGGCATACTATCTTGCCGAGCCCCAGAACTGAAAGCTAGTTATGCAAGCTGAAGTTGTAAGGAGTCTGCTGTGCCAGGCATGTGACACGCTGCGAGATTACCAAGCGCTGGTCTTCTCTTGTTTCATGTGTGGGTGGATAGCGCCTTGGTTGGCACAGATCAGGGATCCGAAATGTCCTTCTTCACTGCTTCACCATGGAGTCTAGGCTTTTTGCGTGAACCCAATTTCGGTATGTGATGCCACATCACATCTAGTAAGGCATGACACCTGGCACACTTCTGACCTACAGGCCGCTATTCAAACAAGCTACCCAAGGCATCGGTCCCGTCCTGAAAACCACAAGCTGCAGAGCAATTTCAAATTCCGTCGGGGCTGGGTTAAAGGCTTAGTCGGCACTCAGAGGTCGGAGCACCACTCCCTTAGGCTTCTTCGGTCTTTAACCGATGCCACGCCATTGTACCCTTGGCACGCGCCAAGGTGCATTTCATCGCTAGCATCCTCCAGGTTGCGGGCGGGGGGGGGGTGGCTCATGTTGGAGTTCAGGCAGAGGCACATCCTTTTCTGTTGATCTTGTGAACCGGCAGGTTAGTGTGGCAGTGATGATGTGGGTGTAGGCAGGATTGTGCGAAGTTCTCGAATACGAAAGATTTCAGTCCTTCCACAAGTTGTTAGGACGACAGCAGATTCGATTTTGAACGAGCATGAGCTTGTCGCTGCAACAAACAACATGCACGCATGACATCCCTTTGGTAACCCACAACGTTGGCACGGCGCTTGTTTTGACTTCACAATCGTAACCCCACAAGAGAAGGAGAAGCACACCCACAAGTCCTGTTACAACTCTGCAGGGCCGTTTGATTGGGATGATAATAATGTTTAGCCTTATTGCTGTAATTGTCATTATTAGAATGACGATCACTGCTATTGTTTCAGTTATAATTATTATGTTATCATTTGTTCTTGGCTTTCAGGTCTGGATATTCTACAAGCGGTCCATTGCCACCTTCGTGTCCATCCCGTTTTTGCTCTTCACGGTGGCCATCATCTGGCACCGCAGCGCATGACAGCAATCTGCACAGTTTATCAGGATGCCTATGTAGCAGCGGTATGTGTATCTTTTTACACATACACATGTGCATGTACACACAGATGCACATGTAGGTATACCACCGCACCTATTATTTGTTTCCATGGGACATTCCTGCATAAGTTCCACATGTGCAAGAGCCGAATGGTGCCACAGACAGATAGAGCACACACATAAGCAAGCATCCGCATATGTACTTATGGAGGCGCACCATGTCACGCAATCATATACACGGATTGCATGAACGAAGCCTTTCGTGGCCACATGCATGTGTACATGCAGGCATGTATATACGCATGATGTAGATGGGAAGTCGAGACGAGAGGTAGGATAGCTTGGTGGGTACGTAGGTAGGCAGGTAGGTAGGTAGGTGTGTGAGTAGGAACGTAGGCAGGCCTGGAGGCAGGTCGGTCGGTCGCCAGCTAGGTAGATAGGTAGTCTGCAGAGTGGATAACCTGGGTGCATGAACATACAAACATGCATACATACATACATACATACATACATATGTATATATATATATATCCATATCTATATACACATATACATGTATAAAAAAACGTGTACAGATGTATAACATGAACATGTTTATGTCATATCTATATATATATATACAGATGCATGTCTGTCTATCCATCTATCTATCTACCTAGCTATCTATCTATCTATCTGCCTATCTATCTATCTATCTATCTATCTAGCTAGCTAGCTAGCTAGCTATACATACCAGTGCACATACCTACATGCGTACATACATTCATGCATTCATGCGTTCATATAGATACATACATAAATACATACATACTTACATACATACATACATGCATACATACATACATACATACAGACATACATACACGCACACATACACACAGACACACATACATACATACATACATACGTACTTACTTACATACATACATACATGTACATGTACACATACGTGCATGCATGCATATATACGTACATACGTGTACAGACATATGTTTTTACATATCCATATATGCATGCATACATGCATACATACATACGCATACATACATACGTACATACATACATACATACACGCATACACACATACACACATACACACATACCTACATACATACATACATACATACATACGTACATACATACATACATACACACATATACACATATACACATACACACATACACACATACACACATACACACGTACACGTAGATGTTGGTGTGTTTGTGTGTGCGTGTGTTTATGCACATTGCGGAAGAGAGGTTGTAGAAAGCTAGTATATGTGTTTTGTATGAGAAGGCCCTATAGTACAGCATGGATAGGTTGGCCTTACCCTCAACAACCCAGATCTCGTCATGCGCAGCGAAAAACTCGTATTGTCACTCCTCGCATGGGGCCACATTTCCAAACAGGTACCTCGTCGATCTTCGGCAGAAGCTCAGCTTGTCAGAAACGGAGGTGGGAGTCGATGGGAATTACTGGGCTCAGTAGGTATGCTGGCCGCACACTGAAGTGTCGTCATCACACGTCGAAGAACCACGGAGGAAGGAAATAGACTTCCGTGAAGTGTCTGGCTGCGGAGGCCCATGCTGTCTCACGCACGCTCGGAATCCGCTGGGCGGAGAAATTTCAGCCTGCAAGACTTCAAAGCGGCATGGCCAGAAGCAGCAAGCTACGAGGGACCGCTCTTCATCCCACATTGATCAGCTCCAAGCTGGGCCTAAGCCCTGTAACACTGTAGCCACTGAACCCTAAACCTTAGCGAAAGTCCACTGCATTAGAAAAACCTTAGATTACAGTAGTATGCACCTTCCGCTGACTCATAGCAAGAAACGGCGTGAACGGAAATGCTTTAAATCTGCACAGGCATGTTCCCAACAAAGCATGGGTGGTAAATATCCTTCAGCTTGGAGACCCACACCAAAGGTGGTCACGGGGAAGATTTCCCACTTTCAGCCGTACGAACAGATCGGGGATTTGGACCACGGCGCAGACCTCAGATTCACAGGCATCCAAGTTTGGGCAGCGACCTTGTATGCTAGAGTAAGTTTCGTGAAGCCAGAGTGCAAGCAGGCTTCCTCCACGAAAGGCTGATCTCCAATCCTTCGGTGATGCCCTTCTCACATGATGAGATTGATTTTGAGCTTTTGCAGGCCCCACCAGTCGAAGTAAATTCTAAATGCTTTCGGGCACTCCAAGCTAAACTAAGCTAGTCCTGGAAAAGGAATGAGGCAAGCACAAGGACAACTCACAACAACCTGCCGAAGGCGCAATCCCTGCAACTAAGGTCTGGCAGGAAGCGGGCAGCCAACCCGCGACCGGAACTCGGACGGACGTGCAATTTCTTCGTCGTCCCACTTTCTGTAACCATGGTTTACTCCGAGACAAAACCCTCACACTTCTTTATTGGTGGTTGGGAAATGAGGGACTTGCTCTTGCATGTGTTCAGACACTCCCGTTGCCTCATGTTCCTGCTCTGTATCCTAAATCTAACCCACACGCAACCCGCGAAGCACTCGCAAAGGCTGGCGGAAGCCGCGGAGCCTACTGCCGCATCGAGCAGGCTGGATCTGCGAATGTCCCTACAGAGTAGTCATCGAATGCTTATTGTTACTTAATCTCCGAAGATGTGACACCGAAAACTCGAAGATCACCACTCGGTGAATCACAGCTAAAGCAGGGGTGAAGGGATAAGGGCCAGAGGTCGACGGATAGCTTGCAAGTAGCTTATATATTCTCCTACTAAGGATGGTAGCAGCGGCGCCGTCGGAATCGGCATCTCGCCGTCAAAACAGTATCAACCCCATTGTCAGTGTGCGAGATTTTGGGAAAATCAAGCATGGTCGCATTTGACCAAGGTAGTACTCCTGTCACTTATTAGTGTGGCAAGAGTGAATGCAGCTCAAAGTAGGGAGCACCCGTAAATAGCAGTATGGAAAGGAAGGATGCAGCAATCAGCAGGCAATGCTGGATTTTAGCACAGTAGTTTATATCAAGACATCGCAGTAAGGGAATTATGTTGCCAAATAAACAATCCTTCCCCATCGACTACAGAGTAACCATTTGAACAAACCTTCGTTGAGCCATGTTTCCCCCGTGTGTTCCGTCGCCACGAATCCTTTCGACAAGCAGCTGTACCAGCCTGAAGGCCATGCTTTGAGGAAAGAGGCCAGTCTGTTAAAAGCCAAACTGCTAACTGAGGACCTAAACCTCTGAACCCTCCAAGCCGTGAGCGCAGGATGCGCCGGAAAGCTTGCAGCCAAGGAAGCCTGCAACAGTTTGAACTAGGGTCAAACAGCCAGGTGTCGTTGTAAGGTTTCGGGGCTTGCAGTTTTTGCACATGGCCTTTGGGATTTCGGTGGACCACCGTTGTTGGACACGCTTCCTTGATTGCGGCTACATTCTCGCGAACCTCCGGCAAGCCCGTTTGATTGGGGATTCAGCGATGCCTCAAGAGATGCGGGGATCTACGCTTACAGGACATCGAAGCTGCGACCAATAGCTGCTACAGCCAGAACCCGACCAACCATGGAATCGAAGCGTGCATCGATGGCTCCATTTGTTGTTCTGCTCTACCCCACTCCTGGGACTGCTTAACGTTGTACTGTTGTGATAGCTTGACATTCAATATTGATGCAATCATCATGAGCGTTCTCAGTGCTGTTAAATATCGCTAATGCAACACAAATGCTGCTTTTGCCACGACTTCCACTTCGGCGATGACGACTGCTCCGGCTATTTCTGCTGCTGTTGTAGTACTACTACTACTACTACTACTACTACTACTACTACGACTACTACTACGACTACTACTACGACTACTACTACTACGACTACTACTACTACTACTACTATAACTAACTAACTAACTAACTAACTAACTAACTAACTAACTAACTAATGTGAGTGCACATACATGTCAGTGCGGCATGTGCACCTGTCTCTGCAGAGCTGCTGCTTGTAGTGATTTGCATGTTTGT
>CAJNJA010074275.1:0-21778 GCA_905231915.1 Symbiodinium necroappetens | reverse complement strand
GTAGTAGTAGCAGCAGGCAGCAGTAGTAGTAGTAGCAGTAGTAGTAGGAGGAGGAGGAGCAGCAACAGGAGGAGGAGGAGTAGTAGTAGTTGTTGTTGTAGTTGTAGTTGTAGTTGTAGTAGTTGATGTTGTTGTTGTGGTTGTGGTTGATTTGTTGTTGCTGTTGTGGAAGCAGCAGCAGCAGCTGCAGCAGTAGTACGACGACATCAGGAGGAAGAGATACGTTCAGCCGGGCATGCACTCAATAAATATTGGTAAACAAACTCAGCGATGCTTGAACGGGAGGCAAACACATTGACAAGTAAGTGCATGAGTGCTGCTGGGAGTTTATAGCCATCAGCGGCGGCACATGCTGAATACGTTTCCTGCCTTTGCCCGTTCCTCACGATTCGCTTTGCCATCTTCCATTTTGGCCTGGTCGAAGCATTGCTCCAGCGTAGAGACCCTCAGGCTCGGACTCAGATTATTTCAAGCTCGAATGCTGTCGACTGGGGCTTCCTCTGAGGCGGCGGGATAGGATTTGACCGAAGCTGCTTGTATGACTAATTATGCTGCATACTGGTTATGCTTCACTAAGCAGAGACACACAATCGAATTGAAACAAGGCAAAGAATTGAATTCATGAGCTTAGACCCCTGACCGTGGCCTCGACATTGACGCGGATTCGAGAGCCGGGCAACGAGGGATCCATGCTTGTGACAGCAACTTCCTCAGGTTCTGTCAAACTTCAGTGTATCTATAGTCGCATGTAGAGCTGCATTGGCATCATGCGCCCGATATGACAACACTGGTCCACCATGAACAACTGGCTGAATGTCACATGGACCTATTCAGCTTGCACATGTTGCAGCTGAGCCATGTTGGCCGACAATGTTGTTCGACTAGTTGTTCCACCAATGCTTGCGACATTGCCTGACCGAACAAAAGATGCTTACAATCCGTTCCTGCCGAGAATCGTGGCTGGACTTTGTGTCCGGGTCAACGGCAACGATGCATGTGCCCACCTTGACATGGGTTGACTCTCATTGGCTTCTCCTGTCCGTATAGATGTTGCTACGTCTGTCCCTAATTTGTGCCGGGATGCATGCTGGTAGATGTCCACTTTGGCATTTCGCCGGCGCTCGAGTTGTGGAAAGTGATAGCAGCGATGAGGTTCGTACCTGCAAGACATCGCAGTATTGGACCATCTTCTGACAGCCTGACCGGCTTACTGAATTGACGTCCAAACACTTAGCCCAGACACGACAATTTAGGAGCAGTGGTATCATAACAAACTCAGACTCATGTCATAAGTCATAAGCCCTGAGTGCTGCTTCGACTGGACTGCTCTCCCTGCCTTCCCTGCTTCAGAACGTCGCCGACCCGAACGCCAATGAAACCTTGTGAGCTGCTTGGAGCTGCTTGACCCCAGGCTGTGAGAAACATTGCCCCAAAGGTTCCTCACGCGGATCCGTGTAAAGGGCATGGCCCATGCTATAGCCATACTACTATAATACCATGTAAACATGATATATTATATTGCATTATAGTTTACTATATTAATGCTATAGGCGGCTTCCAGCTGGCGCCGGGTTTAACCAAGCGCGGCCTGGCGGCAATTGTTCGGAAGGCTGAAGCCCTCCACCTGAGAGCGCTTGGAGTGAGGAGTCGAAGGTTCAGGGCTTGCACCCTTCACGTCTGAAGGGTTCTCTAAGTTAGGATCTCCTGGCGCACTGCACTCTTCTCATCAAGATTCCTGAGAAGGGGCCACAATGTAAAGGATTACCCGTACTTCAAGCTGTGGCGCAGCTTCAACCTTCAACTCCATCCCGGCACGGCGGCCTTCACAGAAGGGATTGCAATGAACATGCCGCCCAGTCAAAAGGGTAGCAGCACCGGGCCGCTCTCCACCACGACCGAGAGCTTACAGACTTCGGGGAAGTGGAAGGTTTCAGGCGGGCTCCTGCCGGCCTGGGCTTGGAGACACAGCGCAGCCCACCGCTTTGTTTGGGCCAAGTCTGCGGGCTGCGGTAGGAGGTTCCGACAGAGAAGCCAAATCCATGAGAGTGTGAAGTAGTCCTTCATGACAGTAGCTGACGCTTCACCCAGGAGCGTGCCATTCAAGTCGCAAAGTTCCCACTTTGACAATTTGAGTCGGGTCTTGGTCCGAGTCTACATATATATATATATAGAAATATACATACTGACTGTAGTCATATGTATATTTAGATTTACGGAATCGCCCGAACTATCCGGTAATATCTCAAAGAAACACGAAGGCAATGCTCCAGCTTCGACTGTCCCAGCCTTGTTGGCGGCATGCTCCGAGCAAGTCCGGGCCTAAACGAGCGACCAAGTTCTCATCATCAATGACCAGGGTTTAGGGTTCAGGGACCTTCTTCATGCTAGCAGCACTGCTACCTGTAGCATCCTTGCAGCAGTCACACTTGGACATGCCTCCTTTATCATCCTTCTTTAATTTGAAGGCGGCTTGTTCGCAACGCTCAGCTTTGCTAGTTTCCAAATTCTAGCCGCCTGACACACGTTCGTTCGGACTGACTCCTGCTGCCTGTTGCGTCGCAAGACCATCGGCTAAGCTTGCTGCATTTTCCACTGCAAAGGCGCCGTTGCCCAAGATGGCTACGTTGTTGCCTTCAGTGTTTCGCGATCGAAATGGCTGAGTTTGCAACAAACGCACTGTTGGGGAACAGGGAAGTGACTTGGAGGAGGCCGCTGGTGCGGAACCGATCGCAGAATCGTCAGGGTTGTTCTTTAAGGTCCCCAATTGTATCAGAATGGGTACACCGATCAGGACCATAAGAGAAATAATGACAAGTTTCCCAAAGTGCCACCTAGCAGTTGACCTCGCCCCATGACACTTTGGGCTGCCATGGAGCCTTTCTGCTGAAACTGATGCCAACGAACATGGCAAATATATGGAAGACGATGCAACTCTGTCAAAGGAGGCAGTGCAGTTCTGCATCAATAGCATCAGATGCCGTGAATGCTGGCAGTACAGAACATGCTGCACTGGCTGCCTTTCAGCTCTTCGTACGGACAGTCGTCGTTCATGCCGTATGCAACGTGGCCTTGCGAGTGGACAAGATCAGAAACATCCGGATGTCACAGTGAAGCATGGTGTGATGCAGAAAGCCCCGCACCACCGAACTCGTCTTCACCAGGGTAATCGATAATTCGATTCCTGCCATCCAAACATGCACTGGACCAGCATTTACTTTCACAGCGAGCTGGGTGATGTCTGCTTAAGTTAAGCCCCCGATCGGTGCCGCTCCTGGTCATGCAGCCGGGGTAGTTGAAGAGGCTTGAGACGCTCACCTGCCAAGACGGATTGCATGAAAACCCCTGGCACAGCCTCGTCCATGGTTTGACTCGCTTTACGGCGAATGTCTTGGTTTCAACCTTCTTTGGAGCAGCTCCTACAAAGGTACTATTTATAGACTTAGGTGGTGCTGTGTAAGTTTTGGTTGGTGGAAATTGTGAAGATGTTCATCGTTTGTGCTGCCAACATACATCTGGCTTGGGAACCAACACGTATGATGTCTAGCATTAGTACGATGCAAACGGCTCTTCGCTGGTCGCACCCCGGCTCTCCCTAGTGTAGGTTCCCAACCGGGGCTCTTCCCAGTCCCCGATATCTCACTTGCAAGAAGCCCTGCTGTGCTTGGCCAGAATGGGTAAAAGATTCCAAAACCTTTCACAAAGAAGCTTGCTATGCTGCGGCCTCGACCTTGCAAAGTATAAATGTATGCACATGGGGTGCTGCAGAAGGCATGAATAGCCTCCGCGGAGTCTCCACCATCGACGGGTGCTACCGTCAGTCTGTAGTACCGATCGTGGTCCTCCCTCGGCTTCAGCCCACAACACTTGCAATAGCGGCTTTGTTGAAGGGATGCGCTCGAGACAAGCAGTTGACCCAGTAAGGCGCGCGCTTCTCGCCGATGATGTCCATTTTG
This sequence comes from Symbiodinium necroappetens, assembly GCA_905231915.1. Taxonomy (NCBI): domain Eukaryota; class Dinophyceae; order Suessiales; family Symbiodiniaceae; genus Symbiodinium; species Symbiodinium necroappetens. The sequence goes on along the minus strand of CAJNJA010074275.1, from coordinate 17,825 downwards.
GCAACATTGGTCTTGAACCGGAAATTCGGGAGAACCTGTGTTCAACACTCTGTGCAGCCCAGAACAAAACATGGACACCCCACTATGCCCCCTAGCCTAACACCCAATCAACGAAAACGACTTACGGTACCCTGCAATACCCTATACCATCCTGATATTGTTAACATGCCCTTTTCTTGCTCACCCTACAGCAGGGAGCTGGGCCCCCCGGCTCCGTAAGCTTCGGCCGCATGCTGGAAGTGGGCCAAGACCTCCGAAGCGAACGGTATTTTTTTCCTGCCTACCCAGCAAGGATGAGCCCACATTGCAGGGTACTCAGTATGTTCGGAAACTGTGGCACTTGCACAGTTTTCCGTTGTAGAGATCAGGATTTGGGGAACCGGAAACTCAGAATTTCGGCGTTAACGCTCCCACAATTCGAACCCTGCTAAGATCAGGCAGGCTCTTGGGCTCGTAGGGTTTAGAATGGTGTTGAGTTTCGAGGCTCCCGCATGAAGAGTTTGGAGTTTGTTTCCCTCTAGGGTGTAGGGTTTCCTAACACGTCGCCAGGGGTGTGGGGTTAAGGGTGGCTCAAGACTGGCCGCTTAAGACCTTGTTAAGCCGAAGTCGAATGGACAAAACGAAATATGCGACAAGATGTCATTGTTGCCTGTGACAAATTCAGGCAACCGTTGTGGCGGACGACCGCGACAACGAAGCCGCCTCGCATGAACTTTATAATATGGCAATGATACCCGCCTCCTTCTTTTTGGGCCAGATCTCCCAGCCCTTGGGGTAAGGACCTCGCATGCTCGAAACTCGACTCCACTCTTGTCCGCAATTGACTTTGCACCTGAAAGCCACAGAAACAAAAAGCTTTGAGATGCTCAGAACAGAATAGCCAACAAATCGAAGGCAATCTAAGCACCGGGCACTTCTCGGTCACAAGGTCCTGCTTCATGGAAAAATCGAGCTGCCAGGCAAAACCCGCTCGAAAGTAGAGTGCGTGGACAAACGGTGAGGCAACCCAGCTTCGGATTTCGGATTAAGGCATGCTGGAATGTATGTCTGTCCTGGCCCCACCAGATGTGAAAGGACCTTGGCTTCGGGCTCTGACGCTGCTAAATAGACCTCAAACTCTCAGAGTTCCCCAGCAAGAACTTCTATGCACTCAGCCCGCAGCCCAAATTCAGTTTGCAATTTCGAGTGCGTGTTTGCTGCGGTGATCCAGCAGTATCCACCAACCTGTGACTCAAGCAATAAGCAGCCACAACATTTTGCAATCACACATGAATCCGTCAGGGCCTTGTCGTTGCGATCGAAAACCACGTAGTTGTCATTCCCAGCCTTGCCCACAAAGACTGTCTTGCGTGATGCATTGACCTAGCTCAGTACCTCGAAGATAGGTGCACTGTCAAAGCCATGTCAAAGTTAGGGCTTGAATGCACCAAGTGAGAGAAGGTAGTTCACCCTGCCTTCGTGTAGAGCATGGCAGTTTTCAATCCATTGTAGCCGGCACCTGTTTTCAGAAGTTCCACAGTTCAAAGACTGACAAGCATTGAAACAAGTCATCGGGAAGGCTTTGTCGGAAATTCGTCTCATGCGCACCAGCCACGACAGAGCCCCATGACTTCGACGAAACTGTAGACAACTGTGTAAACCATGTTTGCCAAGCTGGGAAGAGCACGCATTTCTCATGTCGAAGGACTGTCATTACGCGCGTGGCTCCCCACCGGGCGACGCGAAAGCAATGCAAGGCCTTCTGTGGCGTTCTCAGCTTCTGTCAGGGCCGGCCTATGACGCCAGTTGGGTGTGGCCACTGGTGTCTGCCGGGCCTTGTTTGCAAAGACATGACTGGAATTGACATATTCGTTCCTCGCAGGTCTCTGTGAATACCTGCTGATTTTGTCCTTCTGGAAAACTCATGTGCTGAAGTTCTTGGAGAATATCCTGCTGCTATCTTTCACATGACGCGATCCCGCCGTACATGTGTATGCAAGCACTCTTCGAGTGAACCCTAAGAAGCCCGAAAGCTGGTGGGAGCCGGGGCTCTGCGGGCTTCTTGAAATCGTGCAAGTTCAGGAGTGCAACTTCTGTAACTAGTGCGAACCCGGCTGTGTCTATGGATAATGAAGCATTGCACAGCACAAAATGGAACGAAAAATCGGGCTTGTTTGCTCCATGTTGCTTCATTACAGTACTCAGTGCTACCGATGAAGCATTTGCATGTTGCTCGGGATTATCTCTGTGAGGCTGCAACTTCTCAACTGAGATTAACCATCTGTCCGAGCTGCATCTACATTTCCACCATATTCACCAAAGCAACATGACACAACATGAACTGGTGCTTTCCTTCTCCGGTTGGGGAACACCTTTTTCACGCGAATGGGTGAATCTGATCAGACTTGGATAGTGTCTTCTCGGGCAAGGAGTGGCTTGTGAGCAACCTTTGGCACCTGGGAGAACTCTGGCTCATTCAGCGACGGATTGTCATCTCATGCCCTCTCTCTGAGAGACCCCGGCCGAAAGGACTTGATGCCTTTCACAGTGACCTGGGCTGTGCAGCCAACAGGGGCATCTCGGGGCTTGGGGCTGAAGATAGGAATTCGCGGAAGCATTTCGCAAGGTCCTAGCTACAATGGTGTGTGAAGGTTTCTTGGGTACCGAGGCCTATACGTATCCCAGCTTCATCATAGCGATGACAGCATCGATCGTTGGAGAGCTTACGTCTTGCCCACAGACTGACATATGATCAAGTACGTTTACAAAGCATGCTGGATGAGTCTGGATGAGTCTTCGTTGGCCCAAGCCAGCCGGTAGCCCTTGGCTCCCTGCTTGTGCAAACGACATCGGAAACTGAAGTTACAAATGTTGCAAATTACTAGCCCTTCGTTACAGGGATGACACACACACACACACCCCGCCGTTGACTTGAAGGCTGAACCTGAATAACCTCGACGAAAGCTTGCACGCTAGCACTGGGTTCAAGGCACAAGCCGCGACCCCCTCTGAGAGCATCTGCTTTCGTGTGCTGCATCCTGGCAGTGCTATTTTTTGCGTGCTGTTTGGCTTCTCAAACGTGATTACCGAGCTGTTGGCAAGTGCTTGATGCCGTCTACTGTCTTGAGCAATTAAATTGTTCTTGTTTCTCCAGGTAGAGCCTTGGGATATCCAGAAAGCTTGCGGTTCACTTGTCTGTTGCCCGGGCTTGACATGGTCCAAGCAGTCTGCTCTCCTGCTTTCGCAAGGGTAAGAGGTGGAGGAACGACCTCTGCTCTTTCTCTCTTTCTTTCGCCAGGGCTGTGGTGGGGAGTTGCCTCCCAACCGCTCCTCTCTCCCCCTTTCTCTCTGTACCGGAGTCTGCATGGCTGCAACTCGCTTCTGGTAGACTTGGCTCGACATCTTCCCTTTTGGCCTTGCTTCACCAAGAAGCTGATGCCTTGGCAGCTTCTTGACAAAGGGCGTTTTGCTTCATGATCTCAAGAGATTAAGTATGTATTCTCCTGGGGCATGCGGGTACCTCACTGCAGACATGCGTATCAAGCGTATCGACATATCGATGCCATGTCACGCGTGTCCTTTTGGTCACTTACATTGGGCGCCGGCCGTCTGTACACTTGTCGCCAGCAATGGCTATGCAGGCTGGTGCAGGGTTAAGTGAATTCGCATTTCGCAGAATTCAGCGTGGCGGCTTGACGGGCACCGAGTAGCGGAGCCGAGACCCTGACAACTACCATTCCGAGTTGTAGATCACGCTAAGGCGTGCGGTACTTCGGCGGAGAAGCTCTCGCTGGCGGCTCACTCATCCTTGGTAGTCCTCGACTCCTGTAGACCGTAAGGCGGTATGTGCGCGTATCCATGAACTGTGATAGGTTCCCTGGTCCTGCTCCAAAGCCCACCTGGCTGTGCGCGAGAGGAACGGGCCAGCAACGAGAATGCCCAGGATGGGCAGCCTTGGTCTCAAGCTTCGTGATCATCTGAGAATCTGGAGACAGCCGGAGTTCGTGGATGCCTAATCTTAATCTTCTAATTTCATGGCCCGCGCAAAAGAACATGCTCGTGATACATCAACGGCATCTCGGAGCTGGGTGCAACCTGGAGGCGAGCCCAGCACCACTCTCAACCACTTAGGAAGCAGAGACGGTTGGACCTGTCATGTCAAATGTGGAGCATGCAACCAAGCCCAGGAGACCCAGTCTCACGTCAAAGCCCTTGACTGGGCAGCCGAGTCTTGCTACAACGGCTTTGAACAGCTGACCGAGGGTAACCGGAGTATTCCATGCCGGGAATGCTGCCAGGGTGGCGGACCTCTGCATCAGTCCACTCGTCAAAGCCATTCATTGGGACACGCCTCACCTTTCCGGTCGCCTGAAGATGGGCCACCTGGTAAGCGGATGTGTAGTTCCAAATCTTCTTCTGCAGAGTTCCCACGCCCTTACCAACAAGCAAGCCAATATCAGCATCCATGGTCCATGGCTTTGGCAGGCGGCCGATGGTTTCTGAGGTTCCGGGGCAGCTTGGTCACCGCGGAGTTTGGAGGGGCAGTGTCTTAAAGTGGGACCCTGTTGGGGGTGCCGGGGAGCCCTGCGCCTGTCCATCGCATTCGGCGGAGACCGGCGTTGAGCATCCCGTGTTGGCGAGGCGCTGGGCGTCCTCGGGGCAGAGATCGTGGAGCGGAGGCCGGCCAAGGTGGCGTTCGATCAATGCAATCGAACATACCGAAGAACCCAACTCACCGAGCATGTGATCCTGAATACTTACCGGCAGAAGGGAGCAAACCTGCTACTGCTAACGGGTGATGGCGAGTGCTTCTGAAGAGCCGTCTTGATCGGGCAATACCGGTTCCCGTAGGCGCGGTAGTATCCTGGCTGACAGAAGCCCAGGCTGCTTAGGCAACGGAAAGAATAAGAACCTATGCTCACAACACTTGCAACCCAGCATGCCTCAACCTGGACAATGCTGTAAGATTTGTTCCTGCCAGTTTCTGGCTCGACACAGCTTGTCAGATGTCGGAGTATACACACGCCTACATACATACATATGTGTGTGTATATATATATATGTATGTATATGTATATGTATCATTAACTAATGAGAGAAAGAATGAGTTAATTACTTGATTAGCTGATGAATGAGTTGAACAGATGATTAAATGGTTAGTTGATTAAGAAATAGTTCATTAGCTAATATTTGTTTGAGTTATTTAATTGTTTATACTACTTAGGTAAGTAACTACTTTTAACTAACTGATGAATGAATTAACTAGCTAGTTCGTGAATCAAGTAACTAATTGAGGAAGTAATTAAAACTAACTATACGAAATAGATGCTCAAATTAATTAACCAATTAATGCTGCTTGCAAGCTCGGCTCGACTCAAAGCGGAGTCGGCAGCAATCAATCGCTCTCGGCATCGAATGCGAACCTGGCACGTGCATTCCAACCCTCACCCATGAAACCCTTCAGCCGAAAGCAGGTCTCTCTTCAGAGCCGCGACAAAGCAGGAACCTATGCACCGGCTCCATAAAGCGTGTGCCCCTTGTGTGCTAGTTGTCTTGCCGGCATCACGACACGCAGGCACTCCCACTGCAGGTGTGTATGTGTGCATGGTATACTGCACTCTGTCCCATGATGGGTCCGTGCTGTATGTGCTTTGTATGCGCGCATGCATGTATGTATGCCCGTCTGCATGTGTGTTTGTGTGTCTGTATGTCTGTATGCATGTATGTATACTTACAAACTCATACAAATACTTCGCCTTAACATGGCACATCATAGCTCATTGCTGTATATGGGGCGCTCTCGACAGAGTTTTGAACGTGTCAAGTCGTACGCCGGGTAATGCGCGTCTAGAGCTTCTCCTCGCACATGTCCAGTGGCTCCAGGAATGAATCTAGGGTCTCGATCCGTGCGCGGCTGGCTTGAGATAGCGCAGAGGTCCAGCGGTCCAGGCTTGCCTTGTCCTCGTCCACACTTCCGTCTAGTAAACAAGAGTTGAGCACTGACGAACAGTTATCACATAAATATCACCGCTAGAAAGCGTAGTGTTGCGGTAGCAGTGCCTCACACAAGCTTGCGTGTCCTCTGCATCGAAATAAAAGAGCTGGCGCTGTCTGCCGGCTGCTGGGTTCGAGTCCAGAACAAAGCCACACGGGAACTGAGCCTTGTGCTTGACAGAATCGCCCGGTGCATTTCTGGAGTTGAAAGGCACACACATTCCTGTGTTTAGCAGGGGAATTTCGCCTTTCTTGACTTTCTGCTCCTCGTCTGCAAAGTAGCTTAGTCGATCTGGGTGCAGCACGCACCACCTTCGAGCCCACTTGAAATCGGCCGCAGGCCCTCTCTTGTTCAGCCAACCTTGCAGAAGGACGTCCTCCTTTTGCCTTGCACGCAGCATCGAATGCAAAATGGAGTTGCGCTCTGAAGCCATGTGAGGCCAGTTCTGTGGCGCTGTGATCGTTTGCCGAGGGATGGCTTCACTGATAGCCGGCGACGGTCCGCTCCGGGTCAGAAATACCACGTAGGCGTTGGCCCCGACAGGCTGCTGCGAGCCCAACCTTTCCACACAGGAGTCATCGAAGTAGTAGAAAGGTCCGGTCGCTGGGCAACCAACGCGGCATGTAGCCGTGTAGTGCCCTGACCCGTAACCCCCCAAATGGTTCGCCACGCAAGTGACTCGATAGGCTGCCCCGTCTTTCTGCTCCGAAAAGCACAAGGAGGAAAGGTCAAAGAGCTCTGGAGCTCTCAGGTGAGAGTCTATCTTCCGAAATCGAAAGCTGTGCATATCGAACTCGAAGCGCTTCAAGTGCACAACCAATACTGGTGGAAGCTTCCACAGGTCTATCTTCTTTGTCGCATCGACCTTTTGCTTGCACTTCGGGCAGAACCACTGCTCATCTCCGACAAGAGTCTCACGTTCGAGATACTTCTCGAGAGCCTCGCGCACAGTGGTCATCTGCCAGGTCACCTTGAGAAACAACGACACCATCAAGCTCCCGTTGTATTGGCAATTTGGAGGTTTGCACTTGGGTCCGTAAAATCCAAGCCGCTGGGAGGGACAGGTACAAGAAAGCTTCAAAGCGGCGAGAGCTGTGCCCACAGCGGCTGCAGGTGACAGAGGAGCGCAGCTGCCCTTGCAACAAGTCCACCTCAAAGGCAGGCAGGACCATCTTGCTGATCATTGCTAATTGTGCAGTAGTAGCTGCAAGCTGCTATCCCTGCAGGAGGTTTACTGGAGCTGACTTGCTATGTAGCCCCTTGATGCTTCCCAGTGGCCAGAAAGGACTTTCCCTGTTCAAGGTGGCGCATCCAGGATAAAGCCGAAGCAAATTCTTCTCCTCTCCAGGAAAGAGACTCGGCGATCAGATCCAAAGCATGATCGTCTGGTGCACTGGCTTCGCATGGCGGTACACTTCCATGAGCACAAAATTCGATACAAGATTGGATTTGTTCTTGCTTAGCTCGCTGCGACGAAGACCTGGCAAAGAAAGCTTGAAAGCTTTCTCCTGCTGTATTTTCAGCATGGGTTGATGTTTGTGTTGGTCTTCTGATTGCCTTTCTAACTCCCCCATGTCAATTCCACCTCGCCCGACGGACAAACCCTTCGAAAGAGGCTTACGAATTTGAGCGAGGGAGCAAGCTTTCCGAGAGTTTGAATTGGAGGGGCAAGCCGTTGGAACGGGGCTGGACTACCGGACAAGTTGAGGACCGGGGGTCCCAGACCTCTTCGAACGAGCCCGGAAAGCTGATGGCGGAAAGGCCTTCGGAGCCAACCGTTGGAGTGTGATTACAGGATTTGAGTGGGGGGGCAGGGCATTCACTTCCAAAGAGAAAGTGCCGAGAGAAGTTCAGAAAGTCGAATATGCTATAGGAACAGAAGCTGCGAGGGACGAGGCATGACGAGACGAGGCAGTTGGACAAAGGGCGGCATGCCGTTTTGCAAAAAGGGTGCATACTCCAAGAAAGGACTAGGACTTGAGGCGGGGAAGGAAACCGTTCGAAACTGAACAGAGAAGTTGAGATCGAAATGGGATAAAGAAGGGGGAAACCGGAAACCCACTAGGAAGCGGAACACACTTTTCGAAATTGAGGCAGTGAAGCACTCCTGTCTCTAAAGGACTGCTCGAGTCTGCGGATGCGTCGACATGCCTTTGTCTGATGGACGGATGTGTCCTAAACCCTAAACCCCTAAACCCTAAACCCTGTCTGTGTCGAGGAGTCCTCCTGCAGCGGCCTGACGCTCGTCTTCCTGGCGGCAGGAGCTCACAGGAAGCAGGTGACGCAGATATGGGTTTCGGGACCCTCCCTGGCTCCGATATACCCCACCGGAGTTCTGCAGCATGTTCCAAAACTCCTATGCACGGCACGGCCGCAGCCTACTGCCCCGTATTGAACCCTGTTTTGCTGTCATCATGATGAGTACTGCATAGTACTGCCATACCTTTTGGTGCTTCTTCGCCTTTATCATGTATCACCATTAACGTTCCGCTGCTCAGTTCGCAAGAACCAGCCCTCCATCAAACCGGAATCCAAAGAAGCATGCCTTACTGTGCATCATGGGCCTCCTCCTCAGCCTCCGTCTGGGGCTTCGGTCGCTTTCGCACGCGGTTGAGATCCTCGTGCAGGGTATCCAAGAAGAAGGCGAGGAATTCCTGAGAGCCGCTAGACGAAGAAACGTACCGAAATGCCTAAAAAATCATATCCTTCCACAGTCGTAGAGTCCGGGACTCCAGGACAGGACATCCCCAAACGACTGACTAAAGCTGAAAGAAGGAGTGCCTCAGGCCCTGATCCCTGCCCCAAGATTCCTGCACATCCTGCTGCTGGTAATCCTCGAAAAGGTGGGGGGCCAACTTCATCAGCGTCTGGTGCAGGGAACGCGGGTTGATTGCTGACCTCGAGCGCTTGCCCGTACACACCCGGCAGTTAATCTGCGAGCCCAATGACTATGTGACTATGTCCTTGCGACGTTGCTTCTCACTCGGACTATGACTACAAGAGCAGAGGGCTGGGAGTATCTCATTGGCTCGGACAAGAGCAGAGGTAGCGGCGCTGAATTCGGATTCCACATGGCATTCTGCAGCTCGGCGAAAGAATCCAGAAGTTGTCCCTGGGAGCCTCGGTCGCTGCCTCGGTTTGGATTCGACTCACGTTGCCACTTATGCTTCGAATTCTGTGCTGACAGAATACTCCGGTTGACCTCATCGGCTGCATCACCGGAGAGGATATACCTGGCAAAGGTCTCAGTGAGATTCAGGAAGGGGCTTCCTTGGGTCTAGCTAGATGCACAAACACACCTGGTCGTGGCGACACGGGTTCTTAACATGAAAGGCTCCAACAATGTCCTACAACATCGATCGGCGATGATGCTATTCACGAGTGCTCTGTAAAGAGACCAGAGGCGCAAAGGGTGGACTACAAAAAGATGTTGACCCTCTGTTGACACACAAACGCAAAGCCCCTCACATGACATCATGTCAACAATGTCCGAAACGCAATTGTGCTCCGTGCAGCCACAGATGCTGGCTCAAAGGCTCCAGGTGGCTGAGGCACTGCAGGCCCGCATTCATGAAGCAAGTGTTGCCAAGGTTTCTCCTGGGATTCTCGGTTCAACAAGCAAGCCGAGGCAACCACCAAGATGGGAAGGGCCTTCGAGATGGCCATACTGACAAAAAGAGCAGGCGAGGTTCAGGCCCAGAACTCCCTTTAAGGCCGGGCGAGGCTGACGGCTGCCGAAGAGGAAGTCCAGCATCTGGTAGCCTCGGAAAGGCAGAGAGCTTTTCACATGGACGACAGCTCCCACTTTCCGGACTCGCCAAGAGACACAAAAGCCCACCGCAGCCAGCTACAATAAGCCAGGAGGAGCAGGTCGATTCCGCTCCCGCCAGCGCCGACAGCTCCATGCGACTTGTGGCATTTCCAGAGACGCTATCTATGTCACGAAGCGTTGGTAGCGACCATGCCAGCCCTCAACACTCAACTAAGCGTCGGCTGAGACTTGTGCAAGCTTACGTGTAAGCTCTGTATCTCAAGATTGACATCTCTCGTTCTGGATGCTGCCCGTGGCACGCATCGTCTGCGTCAAGACGTTAGACTAAAAAACGACGCTCATGAAAGGTCCAAAACAATGATAGTAGCACATTGCAGTGCATTGCAGGGCCAATGTGCAATAACCTGCCACAATCGACCCGGTCTGGAAACGGCAGGATGCAAATGCGGACGGAAGCCCCAAAGCCCCAAAGACGCAAGGCTTGAGTGTAGGCCTCCGCGTCTGGAGTGTGCCCGACGACAATGCGGCTGACATTAGCCACTTCCTGCATGGCCCGAATTACCTCGGCAATACTTTGCTCAAGCTGACCAGTCTCAGAGAATCAGCTCTCAGAGTCTGACGAAGCTTTTGCGAAGGGTGCATGCTGTGCTCCCCCGAGGTCCGTGCAGCATCGACCTCCGCGCAGCCCCTAGGGTCATCCGCATGGAAGCCCCGGTAAGTCGTAGCCTGGCTCTTCGCAGTTCTACATTGTGTTGTCAAGCGGGGCATAGTATGTTGCGGAGGAGATGTTGCACCGTTCTCCCTCTGCGATGCGCAGAGACACACAGTGATGCAATGAGCCCCAGCACCGAGAGTCCGGCCTGGTGTAGGAGCTCTAAGCCAGCGCCTCCACAGAAGTAGCAACAGTCAATGCCCGGATGTGGGGGCTGCAGAACACTGCTTCTTGCGTTCACAAAAATCTCCTCCAAATGCACTTCCAACAATCGACCGCGCCTCCCTGCTGCAGGAGGTGGTGCCGATCGCTGTGTAGATATCCTCGACATTCGTGTGGGTTGCTGGAGCACAGAGGGGGAGCACACGGAGCTCGAGCCATGCGACATTCCGGCTTCAATTCAAGCAAGTGAAGCTGCCTGGTGCTAGAGGTACCAGCTCCGAGGCGTCCCGAACGGGCATCAAGCCGCCATGGACGAAAAGCGTTCCTCCACGGGAGGGAAACCGGGATGGAGGCGAGGCTACTTGATCTTCGCGAGAAGCTTGATGAAACAATGCCTATCCTTCGTCTTCAACGTCGTCGTCATCTACTACCGGAAGGAACAAGCAGCCCCGCCCGAAGATGACAAGAGATCAAGGCACCCAGGCCGATTATGAGCCTGGTTTTACGAACTGCAACCATTCGTGACTGAGGAAAGCTGGAAATGTTCAAAGGGTCAGGCTTGATCGCGGCTGTATAGAAAACGGCGGCAATCGCATCTATTGAATGATGCTGGCCTATCGGTTGCAAGAAGGAGGAGTACAGATTTCCTCATGTCGCCGATGACAGTTGTTGAGCTCCTGCTTTTGCGAAGCGGATGGCTCGAAGGAGCCGTCGTTTACTCCTACAAGCTGAAGCACCGCGTATAGGCCAGTTAAGTCGGAGACGAGTCAGGCAGAAGCCAAAGCTTAGGCCGAGATGCCATGATCGGGGTTCCTTTATAAGAGAAATAGCCGCAGCTAGTCGAAGCAGCAGTCGTGGCACTAGTACGTAGTATTTCTTCGTAGCCCTTGTAGGAGGAGTCTTAGACAGTGGATCTGTGTTAGTAGAACACGTTTTCGCAGATTGCTTTGTACTGTTTGACAAACGCTGTCCACGTAGAATTACTGAGCCAGCCATACTAGCTGCTGTTGTCGGAAACGGGCAGCAGCTGCTTTACGGTCTACAATGTGCATAAGACCCTTGTCCGTCTCTACAAAACCTCTTTGGAAAGACTGCGCCCGCTGCACAGGCAATGGCCTGCTACGACCGCCATCGCAGGGCGCTCGAGGAGCCACTCGGCCAAGCCAGAACTGTGAAGCCCTGAGGAATCCGGAAGCGCTCATAGTGGGGGGCTCTGCTCATACTTCGCAGCTTTACACAACTGTATGCTTCTAGCTTCAGCTAACGTTATCCGAGTCGTCGATGCATTCAACTGTTAAAATCTGGCCCAAGCCAAGTCACCTTTTCAAAATGCAACAGACAATTTTGTTCCTGCATGTCATCCTTTGCACCACCTTTTGAACCCCAAACCTTTTGCAACTGGCTTGGTTCAGCGTTTCGCCTGACTGGGAAGCGGTCGAATGGAAGGCCTTCAGCAAGGTGCTGCTGCCACTGGCTGAGGCGCTGGGTGGTGCGTTGCCGCAGCATGTCGTTACCGACAAAAGGGGGCCAGCCCTCAGTTCAGGCTTTAAGGCCGCAGAGGGATTTTGCTGCAGGCTTCAACTCTCGTCATTCCATCTTAACTTTCTACAGACTGTAGGTGGTAGTGAGTTCTGACTTGGGAACCGCTGCGAAGCCAGGTAAATGCTTAGCGAAAGAACACTCAGCCGCCTCAATCCTGGTGACCCAAAGCCTACGCCAACCGCACGCGAGCCAAGAGTCGAAAAGGCTTCTTTGTCCGGGCCCCTCGACCATCATCACCTGCCCGGCGCTTGGAGTTTCCAACCCCGGCGAGGCTTCAGCTGCAGAAACCACCAAGGCACTTTGAAAACTTCGGGACAAGACCTAGGAAGCCCGACCTTGCAAGACTTGTGCCACGGTCTTGCAGCAGCAAAGGGCCCTGAAGCCGCAACATGCCCTAATCCCCTCTTTCCCTTTCATTCATCGACCTGGCGCTCGGCTCTCATCTGGTAGACATGCTGCAAGGCCAGCAGCAGGTTTGGAAGGATCTCGGAGGTGTCGTCCGCCTTTCACAAGAGCAGACCCTGACCCGACACCTCTGGACGAAAAAGAGGAGAACACTACGACACTACGAGTTGTAGTCTAGCCCAGCTCGCCTATCGAGTGGCTGAAGCGTTTAGGATGCGCTGCATGTGCAGCGGGAGCTTTCGTGAATCCACGCCTGGACGGCGCTCTCCGGCACCCAGTTCAGATACTCTTCCTTAGTCGAAGGCCATATCCACAGTTCGGCATACATTCAACTATGGTTCAGTTAGCAGCTAAAAAGCACTGAGCCATCTTCAGATATCTGGGAGCTACAGCTAGGCTCGAACAAACCACGATTCAACTGCCAACCCGGTCGTATATAAAATGCAGGAGACCCAGCAAACACGAAAGATCGAGTTCGCACAATTGTCACCAAGCATCTGGGTGAATAAATGAAAAGGTAAAATCTCGCACCGGCACACCCATCAGAGTAGCAGCACCATCTGGCAGGACCGAATCTGCGAGGAAGTACAAGTCGTGATTTCCTGGAAATCTTCTGTCCGCATGAAGCTGCGTGGACAAGCCGAAAGCTTTCCCAGCCTAAGGCCATCCGTCCTATTTGTGGTCCGATGGCTTGATCTTTCTCGGCAAAAGCTCCATGACCCGAATCCCAAGCCAAGGGGCCAATAAGTGCCAGCACATTTTTGGGAAAGCTCCACGTGAGGTTCCGCACGAAGCTGAGGACCTGAAGGCCCTCAGGGCCCCGGTCCACCTGTCCACTGTCATGCCAGGACTCCTTTTAAAATCCCTTCAGGGCTCTCCTAAGGTCCTACGGTCCTCCCAGCAAGTCCAAGGCCAAGGCACATAATCGCCCATGAAAATTAGCGCTGTACGTTCTCTACCCTGCCACATCCACGTGTCCAGGTCTACCAAGCCGGTCCTGAGTGGTCAGAGCGCACTCGGCTTGGGCAGGTTCAAGCTGGGTCAAGAGTGTGGTCCGCCTGTCTTCATCATGAAAGACTGACTGCACATATGCGCAAGCATGCTCACATGCCGGAAAGCATGAAAAACCGACTCTGGACCCGAAGTACCGCGGCCGTTTTGCATAAACTTCAAGGACCACTGAACACTGCACACGCCCCAAACAAAAAGGCCTTCTCACCCACTGTTCAGCACACTGTATGTCACCATGGAGGTCGCCGATGATCCAGGCCTCCTGCACGGAAGGGCGGCCCGCGTCAATGTCCAGGTCTTTATAGTTCCGGACAAGTGATGCCGACCCCGTTCCTTCAATTGTAGGGGGCGCTGTGAGAATAATCGGGAGTTCAGGAAGCAGTAGCCACCTGCTAATGCCCCCCTTGCTACAGTAGTCTTGCGAACATTCAACATGGCCAAGCCTGCCTTCAAGAAACCTTGCGAGAAGCTCAAAGAGCAAGGGGATTTCTGCTACAGTCTGCAAAGGTCGACAAAAGTGCACTTGCGGGGCGCAAACCTGCACTTGGGACTACAATTGCTGCCTCCTCGCGGGGAATCCTTTGTCACACAAACCACTACGGCCCCAACTTTGTCTCTCTCCTTTTTTAAGGGTGGGGACACCTGGGCAAGGCACAGGTTTTTGGGGCTTTCTGCCTCGATGTCGTCGAAGCCCGGCGGCGTGAAAAGCTCGCTCGCCCTCAAGCGAAGGACATGATAAAAGAAAATGTTGTATAATATAACATAGTATATTATAATATATAACATAATATAATATAGTATAACTTTGGGGGACTCTGTGGAGCTTGTGCTTTCTTCGTGCAGGACTGTCGGAACTCTTGTTCTGTTTGCAGGTGTGGAGACGTGGAATGTGATCGATCACTGAGCTTCGCCACCCCACCCAAAGGACACCGACCCCTCATGCCTGGCAGTGAAGAGGAGCAGGCAAATAAGCCTGGGCATGCAACTATGCTTCGAGTTACGGAGTCTCGCCAGGGTGGTTGGACTGTGGCACGTGGCTCATATGACGGAAGCGGTGGGCAGCACCAACTCAGCACTCGCAGGGAACATCTTCAGAGGTCTATGTTTGCTTATCACCAGAGGAAGTACCTTACAAGCCTTACATTCCTTCACGGCTTCTCTTCTGCCCTTACTAGTAAAGCTGACTATGAGCTTTGCTGACGTAGCTTCGGGTTCCATGGTGACGGCTTGCTGGTGATTTCTGGCATCTACTGCTTCGACTATAAGAGTTTAATTAATCCTAGTGAGGGAGATGGGGCCGAAGCTTAGCACAGGTAGTGATGCTGGGTGCACGAGCCCAAGCGCATGCGAAACGGATCATCCATGCAAACTGTGTACAAAGCAGTAGCCACGTCACAGCCCATTCCGCCGGCGTTGCCCAGAGGTGGAACCGGGCTCGTGCCCTTTCATGGCTGGGAACAGAACTGGGCGGCTTTGTCCATGCAAGTCTGCCTTTGGCTAAGGGTCCGATTGCACGTTGTCGATTTGGTCTTCTAACACCTATAGCTGCTCATAGCGGTCTCTCATGTGCACACAGAGGGGAAGCTTCTGCTATGAGCCAATGCTGCGAGTGAACTTTCGCATGGTGAGCATTTACGTGTACTTGGATCAGCGCATTCTCTAGTCACGGCACGTTCTGCAAAGTTGGCGTGCCACTACAATGATTTCCGATAGAGCGTTCGAGTTGCCAAACATCTAGCGCTGCCATGGGTAAGCCAGCCCGCCGAAGTGACAAAAATGCTGTTTCCAAAGGTCTCAAAGTCGCAGGAGCATCACCAATCAAGGATGACATGTCCCTTAGGCTCAATTCTAAGTTTTTTGCAAAATGCTGAAATCGAGTTAAACCTGGCAAAGCCTGTCGACACAATTCAACAGCAGCACAGCTGTAGTCCGGGCAGATAGCTAGCGTAGCTGTCTGATTCATATAAGACCGAGTCGGGCACTCTCTGGATCGAGGCCCAATGCTCGGGCCAATGCATCCCTCACCTGAGCTCATTGAAGACCGCAAGCCTTTCGCAACCGTGACCAGCTTGTGTCCTGAAGTTGTGTTATCCCGCCTGGCTGCCTAGAGCAGGCTGAGCAAATAGCAGTCTGC
Organism: Symbiodinium necroappetens; assembly: GCA_905231915.1. NCBI lineage: Eukaryota > Dinophyceae > Suessiales > Symbiodiniaceae > Symbiodinium > Symbiodinium necroappetens. The sequence continues at coordinate 2,113 of CAJNJA010074275.1, read as the reverse complement.
GATACTGGATGTCACCGTGTGCAACACTGCAGCTACAAAAGAACTAACTCTCCAATGTACTACAGAGCCCTTTAGCTAGCGCACTGTGTAGACTGATAGTACATAAGCCTGCTGCAGGGTGTATCCTGATTTCTTGCAGAAGTTTGTTTCCCATGCTTCGCGGATTTTCAGGAGCAATCAGCCAGGACGCTGTAGGACATAAAGGGATTGGCCGCTTCCGAACAGCATAAAGCAGCTGCAAACGCTATCAGGTGCTTCGCAGAATTACTCGGGCTACTAATACTTTGCAAGTCGCGTCGACGACCTTCGTGCAGGTCTGGACCGGCAGGGTGATCTCCTCGTCTCGACCTGAGAAACGAAGGCGAAGAACAGTTCACCGCGCAACCCTGTGAACAAAACACCGCAACGGGAGAATTCCCTGGCATCCCTGCAGGAAGCAGCATTGGTAACCGCGTGCATGGCTCCATATCCGGGGAACCGGAAAGTTCTCCAGAGCCGACCGACTCCAAACCGTCAGTTGCGACAGCGTCGTGAAGCGCGGGGCATACGGATGAGTACTGACATGTCGTCATGGAACGCCAGGGCTGCACTGCAAGAATCCGGAATCCAGAAGCCTCTTTGGGCATAGCCCTCTCCCCAACACAGAGATGAGCAAAAGCTGGGGCCAGGGCCGAAGACCTTCCTTGGTGCATCAGGCGCGAGGTATGGACTTCAAAGGACAGCACTCTCAGCAGCCGAGCTTCATAGCGATCATCCTGAAGGTGGTGCTATACTGTCTGCCCTGGGGCATTGCGCCTCAAAGCGGAGCAGCCGCGGCAGCTTAACCGGGACTCCACACAGAGACGAGGTGTCCCTTGTGAGCCGGCCTGGCCGTACGTTCTGCCACTCGGGATGGAAGACGTGCAGTCCTTGGTCCGGCACGCGCAGGCTGCTTGCCTCCGTGGTCTCTTCCTCCTTTAAAGCCTTTAGCAAGCATAGGCTGAGGTACCCAGATTCGCCATGACGGCCATTCTCTCCAGGGCCTGCTCTGTCACCGACTTCAAGATGGGCACACTTAAACTTGACTCAGCTCCGCCTCCTTCCGGTGCTCCCGGAGTGTGATCCCCGGCGAGGCACTCCGCTGCCGCGAGGACACTGCGAACGGCAAAAGAAATAAGATGCATTCAGTTGGATTCAGTCCATTCGGCGAACTACTGCGATTCGTTGAGGCAGCAATAGACAGCTGACACACGCAAACATGCATCATGTCCGCAATACTTGTTGTCTTTTGTCGCCAGTGGCCACAAGGAGCTGGCATCTACATCCCCGACGCGAGTTTCGCATCAGAGTAGACTCTTTCCAGCATCTTTTGAGCCTGACCTGGACCAGAAGCTCTCAAACGGCCCGAACAGGCCAGACATGGAATCTTCTTCCCAACGGTAGAAGCATTGACACGAACGAAACCTGTGAAACGAACACATCATGAGGCCAACTGCATATCAGTACAGTAGTAGAGAATTAACGCATGCCAAGTCTGGGATAAGCTTCACACCGGCTCAGGTGAAGCTGTACTGGGATCTAAGTGACATCTGCCCGCGTGGATGCGGATCGGTAGCCTCGGCAACATGTCGTGCAGTTTCTCCTTCCCCTCAAATTCGCGGGTAGCTTCAACACCTCGCTTGACAAAACTCCGTAGACTCTGTCATGCAGGTCGGTTAAAGCGCAAGAACATGAGCTGAGACGATCACCGCCCCTTGCAGGAGTGCCTGGCAGATTTATAGATGCTTCCGGCAACAGCTTCAGCACCACGATCTGAAAAGCCGTTGCAGTGACAATATCCGGCCCAACCAACAGCCCCAAACGTCCACAGCCTGATGAAACTGCTGCACATTCTGCTTGCAGATAGGACACCTGCGCATCTTTGGCTGGCAAATGAGGCAGGGGTTTGAGGCGCTGCCCGATACACAAGCCAAGGTGCGGGATTGACAAACACATACGCGTAGATACATGAACAAACATAATATACACCCATATACATACAAATACACACACACACATATATATATGTATATATATATATATGTACATACATATACATATATATATATATACACACATACACTTATAATAATGA
>CAJNJA010074253.1:0-21781 GCA_905231915.1 Symbiodinium necroappetens | reverse complement strand
GAGGCGCCAATAGGGAGGGGGGAAACGGCGCAGAAGGAGCTTCAATGCTTTGGGCTATGTTAGACGTTCTTCTCGAATCCTGTTTGCACGATTGGAGTTTGTGGCCTTGGACATCGCTGTGCAAACGGCAATGCAAGATTCCAGCCTTAAAGCCCAGACCCTCTAGGCCCCTACACAGGCAGCAACACGTTGAAGAGTTCGTGTGTGTTTTTTGCAGGTCTTGTCTCTTTCTAGCACTTCGTTCTCAAGGATTCTACGGTCGCCTAACTAAGCACTTCGACTTTTTGCCCCTTCCAGATGCAGATGGCTTCTTGCCACTTGCAAAGTCAAGCCTACATGCCGGAAATTCGTGTTATGAAGCCCGGACACAAGCCGCGCTTGAGGGAGACGTTGTGGTTAAAGACGATTCAGATTGCCTGTTCCGCTTGTACAGCTTCAAGAAGCTTCTCAGAAAGCGAAAAAAGAGTTAGCATGTTGGTGTTGCAGCATAGCCCAGCCGTTGGGCCTCATTTTCAACCATGCCAACATGATAGTTTCCATGATGTTGCTTTTGTTGGACCTGCGCTGTCCATCGTTGGAGGCTTCAAGTTGGGACTTGTTCCAGATTTGCTTGAAGTACTGCCGAACCAAGTGGAAGAATAATTGGCGTAGGCGGTTCAGTGCAAGGTTGTTCATCTGTTGTGTGAATTCTGAGGTTACATCAGGTGCCTGCATGATGGGGTCAAGATCGAAGAATGTGGTCTAGCTGCAAGATCATACACTTAGTGGGGTGGAAAAATCTTGAGCCTATTTGGAGGACCAATATTCGATGCTTTTGGCCCAGAAAGAGCAATCCTGGGCGTGCCTTGCCTCACAAAAATCCGGGTGGGGTGGGGTGATTACAGTCGGGGCAATCCGCGCAAAAGCCCAGCGCGCACGAACACGTGGCAGAAATTAACATTGGCTAAATCTTAGTTTTGCCCTGCCTCTCGGGTTGGGCTGTTGGCCTTCAGAGTTGGGCTACAAACCAGAGGCAGGATACCAAAGAGTGGGGCGGTCAAAGGTCGGGAGGGGGTCCAACTCTTCCAGCCGGAGCCCCAGTCATGATTGTTGGTCGTCGTCCTTCTTCCAGTTCGTTCTGGTATTGTGGTTGCGGTCTTTCCAGGAACGGGCATCACTGTGTAGAGAAAAGCCTGGGGTGAAACAGCCGTGGTGAGGTCGGACCTTGTCGAAGGAAGCGCGTTGCACAGTCGTGCGGTCAGCAGTGGCTCGTTTCAGCGCCTGGGTTAGGAAAAGAGTGTCGCGCAGTCGTCGGGAAAATTTGTCGTGCCAGCGGTCCAGAGTCTTGTCAGAGAAGCGGTTGCGCACCAAAAGAAGACACGAATAATGTCGCGCAAAGCGCGGGTCCAGAACATAGCTCACCTGTCCTATAAGGGTCTGCAAGGTCTGCCTCCAAGTTTGAGGCTGGCGTGTTCCTCCTGGCCGGTCTCCTCTACGTAAAGTTCAGACAAAACATCCAGAAGTGCAAAGTACGGTTGCATGGCCACTCTGTTGTCAGTTGACTGCGAGTCTCTCCAGTAACGGCGGCCCTGCCGCATGGTATCTCGGAAGGTCTGGGCCTGTGTCTCCGTCACGAACTTGAGGCGTACCGCTGCAGAGTGGGAACTGACCATGTGATTGTGGAGGGCGGCGGCATCATTCCAGGAAAGGCCGGTGGCCTGCAGATAATATCCAATATTTGTGTCCAGACTCTTCTTATTGACGAGGGGGGCGGCAAATCCAGAAGAAGAATGGTCTTATTGGCTCTGCTTCGCTCCAGGGTGTTCAGCTGCGAGGCGTGTCTTTCAAGGGAATGCTGAATAACTGAAAATTCATGCTTTGCCATCTTGTAAAAACTGTCGCAGCAAAGATGTAGCTGATCCAAGGAAGGCAGGACGCTGCGCTGGTGGTATTGCAGCATAGCCTGCTGCACGTTGTCCTCCACAGTGAGGTTGGGAATCGATTTGTCCACGGTGCTTCCAAAATCTCGCTTCTTCGCTGTAGCCTGGGCTTCCCAGGTACCATCTGTAGGGTTGTAGCACTGGTCGATTGTATGAATAGCCAGAAAATCTCTGCGGGCATTCTTCGAGGTCTTGAGCTTGGTTTGCAGTTCCGGGTCTAGGTCGGCAAAGTTGATATCCAGTTCCACTAGTCGAGCTTAAAATTCCTGCATGTTTTCCTCATCCTCAACCTTTTGCTTCTTCTGCGCGGAAGGCGGTGCTGGGTTGCCCTGTCTTGCTTGGGCCTGCTTTTCCTGCCATTCCCGAAAGGCAGCAAAATCTGCTGCCGAAACTTCCATGCTTCCCGAGCCAAGTGCAGCTTGTGGCAGCACGTTTGGCGCCGTCTGCTGTGTCGAGGCATCTGCCTCAGGCTCTTTTACTGCCGTGGCCTCCTGAGAGGACTCTTCTTTCTTTGGAACGTCGGCCATTGCTGCAAAACTACGGAAAACTTAGGGTGGGAAAAAACTCGACCTGGGTCATAGAGGAAACAAGAAACCAGTCAAGAAGCGCAATCAGGGAAACCCGATATGGAACTGTGAGACTGCGAGGCAATGTCCAAGAATCTAAGTTCGACGGTTCGAAGTTTGAAGCACTGGCGCAGTTTCTGCGCGAACTGGGCGGGCGTCGCCTCTGTGCTTGTGCCAAACGCCTGTATGGCCGTCATACGACAATGATCGCCACAGGACCCTCTGAGCATCCATGAACCGTAAACTGGACCACAAGATGAGGAGCATGCCCCCTAAAACGAGAACCTCAGCATCCGAGCAATCCCGCGAGAGCACTACGTTCGAGTTGTACCACTACGTAGAGAGAGCGGTACCGCGTCTTTCCTCTCTCTGGGTAATTTGGACTTCAAAAAGCTGCCAATGACTTGAGAATGGGCCACCGACAAACTGGCTACCTCGAGCACCTTATGAATCCAGCCAACAGCCTTGATAGCAGTAGCAGAATGCTGACCTGACTCGGGGTCTGCGGCTCTTGCAAGGCTCATAACCACTAGAACATCGGGTAATTCAAATGCAGTGATGGAATCCAACCGGAGCTTGAGATCATCTAAGGTACTCAGGACCGTGCGAAATGCAGAGCAGTAGCGAAAGACGGTCGATGCCGCAAACATAGACAACATGCGGGACAGATGTTCCTGCCTACCTGAAGTAAGACCCTGGCCGATGGGGCTGAGAGAACCCAGCGCTGCAATGATACCGAGAAAGGCTTGCTTGGCAACTTGAGAGCGAGAGGCATTGATACTGATGCCTGCTTGCAGCTTATGTTTTTCGGAAGCCATGGTTGACTGCTTATGAGCACGAGAACGGAAAGCTTGAGCTGCTCTCTCCAAGGCTGACGAATCAGAGACATCCGAGCCTACACAACCCCACGATCCCGAATCGCTGGAGGTAGAACTGAGCCCTGGTATGGGCAACGGGTGCGAGGCCGGAAGATGCGGCACACTTTGCACTCGATCGAAGCTAGGCGTGCTCAGGCCTTTGCCGGGCAAATCAGGAGCTTTAGGACTAGGCTTGGGATTGGGAAGCGGTCTTGACTTCACTGACGGCACTGGAGGGTGATTTGCAGGCTTAGAGTCTGGATCAACTGGACGCTTCATCGCAAAAGAAATGTTGCCGTGCAGAAAGTGATAATCAGTCGTCTCAGATGCAATAAGCGTCTGAGCGATGCTGACAGAGCTGCCGTAGCCCTGCTTTCTGGAATGCAAACCCCGCAAACAAGAAGTGCAGCACTGAAGACCTAGTCCGGGTAAGCGATACAGGTGGCTTCGATTCAGAAGCGCGCACACAGGAAGCTGTAGAGCTGGCACACAGACTCTGCACTGATGGATCACTCACGACGCGGGCACAAACGATGCAACACACTCTATGCTGCTGAAGTATGGCACACCGGAAGCTTGAAGGCTGGCACACACTCTCACTGCGCGAGTTGCGAAGCACGCTGACACTGAGGCTCCGAGACGCCTTCGTCCATCCACCCCCCCTGTGGGGGGCGCCCGCTCCCACCCGAGGAGCTAACAGCTAAGGCCGCCTAGAAAACAAGTCTGTGTGTGCTGAAACATGTCGTTGCAAATTTAAGCTGCAAAGTAAAAGCCTAGATGTAGTGTTTTGCAAAAGCCACGAAAAGCATGAAAAGCATGAAGCATGAAAAGCTATAAAATTTTCAGCATGCCTAGCCAGCACAACTAGAGCCCAAATGTTGCACGAACATAAGTTAGTAAAACAGGCGTGAACAAGTACACGAACCGTTGTCGCTAAGATGATAACTCTGATATTCATGCCAGCTTTGATCGACGCACTGAGAAGGTCGCTGAGACCATTCGAAAGAGACGACCTCGTTTTTTCGTTCATTCATATTCAGATCCACAGCCTTGGCTGCCTCATGAACATGCGTTGCAATCAGTTCGTTCGCAGTTTCTGGCTCGAGTTTTTGTGGACTTTTGGTCACCTTCTTTGCCGCGATGGGGGCAGTTGCTTCTCGCTTTTCTGCCGTGATTGTACCACAGTACACATCATTGACAGCATACCGTCCACGTTGCGATGGAGTTCTGCTTTGAGCGGCCAGGCATTTGCAACCCTGCTGGCGAAACGCCAGTACCGGCTCCAGCACCCCCCAAAACCGCGTGCTCCATTGCAGGTGCGCCATGTCATGTCTGGGGTATGTAAGCTTATGCATGCCATGGGATAGTTTGTCCACTGCATAGACAGAGCCAGAGTGGATCACAGAAACAACAGTCCGGAAAGTGGTTCGTAGAAGGGGAAGGCCGGATGAGGTTTAAGTTGTTTCGTGTGGCTATGCAGAGGGGTGAAGGAATGCCGGACTGTCCTCGTGGTGTTGTTTTGAGGTTATGATTTCGAGCCGGTCAAGCCCATGCACGAACGGGAGGTCTCGGTTGGCTTGGCGGAGGACCTGACGCAACACGAAGCGTGCTGTCAAGATACTGTGCAATGTCCGGTTCTTCTGCGGCAGTATTATCGAAGCAGCATTTACACGAGATTGACAACACAGTTGTGAAGATACTGCTTGACAGCTGCAAAGAACGTGAAAAGATTGGAATTCCAAAATCACTGCATTAGACAGCCGTTGGGTCTTAATTCTGAACCCTCAGGACTCGCCGACTCGAAGCACCACAGCTGCATCCGAGTGCGTGGAGGCCATGAAAACGGCTCTTACACTTCGCCGAACGGTTGTTTGACAGCTGCTGCCTGCCAGTAGAGCATCAGCCCACACGGCCTCGATGATGTAGTTTCGTCTGGCCGGAAAGCATTCTACAGTGGTTACAGTGGTTGCGGCTTGCAGGATAAGCATGCAAGCATCTCGGCCGACTTGAAGGTCGGCACGGAGTGGGTTATGACTCATGACGGTACGTCTGATTCTGACGTGCTGACGCCCTGAAAGTGGCCATGGTGACAGGAGCCGGAAGAGATTCCGGAGCCGAAGCCGGCTCCAACTAGCCCGATTACGCTGGAAACGCTCCAGGCGTCAAGATTCCACTTGCAGAGCACTGTTTTCCTCAGTCATGGCTGACTTGCCGGCTTCTTCGTCGCTTTCCATGCGACCCTGCCCAGAAAACACTCCCTTCAGGGTGATTGGGTGAACAGCATGGGTGCCAAGATTCACGTCGAGGGCACTCAGGCGGGCTCTCGAGCGAGGAGGTAGTGGCCAGGTGTTTGGTTTTGCAATTGTTTAAATGTAAAGCCCTCCAGATCTTGACTCAATGTGTGACAGCACAGCATCAGGGAATGAGAGCTTGCTGGTATGCGGAGTTTTCAATGCCAGGCAGGTCACTCTTGCAGATATATATCCCGAATTCATTTGTTCTGCCCTGTGGATACCCTTGAGCTCTCTTTGCGTGTATCTAGATGAATATGAAAGCTGCCAGACAGCGAGGTTTCTTTGAACGGGCTCGTCATGAAGGCACATCCGATCTTACTGAACGAGAACGGTACTGCCCCGGGCCTAGTAACGACCGCTAGTCTTGCCAGCAGCAGAGCCATCCGCGACTGGCAGGCATGTAGGGGACACCGGGCAAAGAGATCCTTGAGCCTTCAGTAAGTAGCAACGAGGTAGTGTGATTGCAAGGTCAGCAGTGTGGGACGCCTCTGGCAACTCAATGGCTGGTCGGGGGCCCAACTGCCAAGGTTTTCTGAAGTTTCGTCTAGTTGTTGTCCTTAGGTCCTATGGTCCATGAGTGATAGTGAGCCAGAGGTTTGCAGTCTGGGCAAAACAAGCGCTTGTATCATTGACATACACACAGTGTGCAAGAGGTCATTCCGAGGCTGCTTCGACTTTGGCTTCATTGGTGAACAATTATAGAACTTCGATGTTCCCTAGCCCAGTTGTGTTCTTCGCACGAAGTTCCGTCTCGAAGGTTGGAAGATGAGAAGGTTGAGTTCAAGGAAGCTCCGAGCAAGGAGATGAGGGTTTGAGCCCAATCGGTATCATGTCGAAGCATGGACTGTACATGTTTGCATAGGGAACGAGGGACACCACGGTGACATGAGAGCTCTACGAGTCTTGTTCATACTGTGATACAGAAGAGTGTTTATGTTCCTATCGTTCCTATATCTTGGGAAACGATGCCACCGCAATGACTCATGCAGGAAGTGATGCAGTATGCCCGGTCCGTTGTTTGGAGCAAGGTTCTGATCTCAAGCGTTTTCTACTGCTTTACTGTCTGACTGTCTCGCGGGTGCTTTTCCAGTAGGCTTCACGACAGGTGTCTTCAGAGCGCATGGAAGCCTGGACGAAGCAGATGAAGGCCATGGGCTATGCAGGCCGGACTTGCTCTTGCAATCACTTTCTTTGGCTGTTGGAAGAGTGGACTTCCCAATGTTGCTAAGCTGTCACATGCCAGGGTCCTCAAACAATCCTCTCGCACGTGGAGTCGAGGACAGAGTTCGAAGTTTTGTGTCGACAGTCTTTGGACTGTACACAGAACGCCAGCTGCATCGCTGCGCTCCCTCTGCAGGGCTGCTGTCCGGGCACATCTGATGCGCACGCAAAGCTGGCCCTGGCCCCGGCGATGCACAGTTTCATGGCGGCTCCTTGTGCTCTCAGTTTGGGTTCTGGCATAGGTCGTGGATGACGAAAACAAGGACAAGGCTCGGCAAAAGCTGCCGTGTCTGTGCAGCTTTATTGCAACCTTGCGCACAGCAGGCGGAACTGAAGCTGCTCAATGACTTGATCGCAAAGTGGAGAATGCCCGGTGTGATCAAGGCTTGCGCTTCTCAGCCACTACGGCTATAGTACATCAAATGCATCTGCCTGTTCACTTGCTCGCTGTGCAGGTGGCCCCCCGGAAGGTGATTCCGGACTTCAGCAACCGAGGTTCCAACATCGACCAGTCATTCGCATCCTGAGGAGTTTTTATTCTTGTGTCACCGTCTCTTCACAGTGTTCTTTGCTTTGTAGCTCTGTTAGATTCTGTTAGTAATTAATGGAAAACCGTCGAAAGAGGATGCCGTTGTACGTGTCTGCAAGGCCACACTGGTCTCAGCGTGGAGCACGTGCACTATCTCGCGACCAGTTTCAAAGAGAAGGGCAGGCACCTTAGTTGAGAGCACTACAGACAGCTCAGTGGATTGCCTGGAGCAAACCACCCAACCCGCTCACCCGGAAGGTCAGGTTTCTGGCCAGCGAGTGTTTGTTGAGACCCCTGGTCTATCATATGCGAAACTGTAGACATTCAAGACAGTGTCCCCTAGCCCTAACACGCGAAAGAACAGCAGTACTTCATGCAGAGCAAAGGCTTCCAAAAGCGCAAAGGCAACGAGGGTCATGACATCCCTGTTCTTGTGCAGGGGACTCAGCATCTCGAACAGCCTTGCTTTCGAACACAAGTGTTCACATTCTGGTGGAATACACGCTGCTCATTGTGCTTTCGGCAGGTGTGAGAAAACCAGCAGCGAGCTTGGACAGAAGTCCATTGAGCTGGGGACCTATGACATGCTGTGACCATAGGCGCACGAAGTTTAGAAACAAGCATCCGATAGCGCTTGATCGCTGGCATCCAATCACATGGCAAAAAGAGCCATGAACTTCGCATCGTTGTGCGAACTCTTTGCACCACCGACCGATGTTCTGCCCCTAAGCCGGAGATGATCCTTCCCAGGAACTGGAGGTCGAAGCTCAATGATGAGAAGGGTTTTGCTCCGCAGGACTTGGAGCTGAAAGAGTGCTCGGCTGTTCGGCTGAGTCTAGAGAGAGTGAGAGAAACAGATACCTGCATCGAAACTGCAGCACCTCGGGACCTGCCCCCCGTTCCGGGCATCGCGCTCAGACGACTGTGTGCTCGTTTCGTGTTGCCCCGAGAACTTAACTTAATGCAGAGTGCGCATGCCTGAGTGTAGTGAACGCTGCGAGTGGCCCAGGAGTTGTGCACATATTTGGGGTGGGTAAGGTGTCGTGTTTGCGTGAAGTTCTGGGCGGTAATTTGCAGTAGCCAGAAACCCGAAAGGAGGGTGTGCACCCTAACTCGCTGCATGATGCATCTTTTTCTGTTTAGAGCATGCCCTCCCGCGAGTTATAGTGCCAGCTTTAAGCTAGCAAAACTGAAGCTCGGAAAAACAACCCTGATAGACACGTCTTTGCCCCAGGGACTGTTCTTGCTCAAGTTGAGTACTGGTCTCTAACAAACAAATGAGTGTCTGAGCAGTTGTGCGCAAGCCTGAAGGCCGTGGGCTTCGGAATACGTGTGTACGGGTTTGTGATTGGGACTCTCGTCTGAAGTCCAGGTTGCGTTTGCAGCGCGTGCCTCCTGTGGCACCCACTCGCGTGAGGGGAGGGGTCGCACCCGTTCCTTGCGAAGGAAAGCGCGAGAGAGAGAAAGAGTCTTTCCTTGAGAGAGAGAGAGAGAGGCTACGTTTGTGTTACGTTCCAGTCCTTTACCCCGGGGAACACGTCAAACCTTGCTCTCACGCCTCCTCAAAGCCCCATAACAACATGGGGGGCCCTAGTGGCCGGGGGGCCTAAACAGCCTCTCAAGCCCTGGCGAAGAAGAGACGTAGCCCTGGCGAAAGAAAGAGAGAGACGAGGAAAAAAAGAGAGAGAAGTCAGGTGAGTGAGAGAGAGAGAGAGAGAGAGACAGAGAGAGATGCGGAAACAAACACTGGCATAGTGCCTCGCGTGCAGGGGTACGGGGTTTCGTGCCCCCAACCCCGAGCGTCCTGCAAGCAAGCAAGCAAGCAAGAGAGTGGAAACCGCCTGGAGACAGAGTGCTGCTTAGAGATGCTTAGAGGGTGGGACCGAAACTGATTGAGTGACAACTTTTCGAACAGTGAGATCAACCTGCGATCTGCCATTTCCTGCCGATGGTGTATCATTGACGCAGTGTTGAGGGATTGTGGTTTGTGGTGGTGTGTTATTCGGTTGGTCAGCATTTAGAACTGCCCAAACACGACGACGGTGAACTCTTGAATCGTTTACTCCCATCTTCCGGAAACCTATGCAATGCCACCCGCCCTGGTGGACAGAATCCTCGTAACATTGTATCTTGTCAAACGGATGAGGCTTCGCCCGACATCGTGGCATAACCTCTGTCACTGAATTCTGGAAGCGACGAAGTCCCCAAACTTAACAAAGAACGGTTGAGCCGGAGGCTTCTTGTTGCCCTTAACGAAAGACCGGCGTGACTTGGGTGGTGGACTCTTTCCACCTCCCAAGCCGTCTGGGCTGCATGAGAACCCGTCCACATGTTTTTGGAGAATTGCTGTTTTGCTGGGAAGCCTCGCAGGAGCACTACGAGCGACTCTTTAAGGGAGAGGCGCGGCACACACGTTGCTTTTCTCGAACCCGACTCGGAGCTGTCCAGGAGCTCTACACCTCTTTGGGCAATGGACACTTCAACCAGGCCATAATCGCGCCCCACAGTTTCGTGCACTTTTAGATTTGCTGTGCGTTCAGATGGCCTCGCAACCAGACCTCTGGCTCTGCGTGAAAATGTCAGAGAGTTGGTGCAGCTGCAGGCTCTGAATCTTTTTTTCCGGGAATGCCCCAGCCGAGATCTCAAAAAAGGGATCTGTTTTTTCCCTGTGTCGTGTCGCAGTGTTCGTGGAGATCGATACAACATTCGTTTTTCTGCTGAGGCATCTACAGCCAAGAGAAGTACACCATTGGCCAGGCTTGCGCAGTGAAGTTGGAACCATCGCAGTCCTCCCTGAGCTTCGCTTCTTGTCCTACGGTCCGAGACACCACGACAAGTGAAACACAGTAGGGCATGCGCGAACCTTGCAGTTAATGGATACTTGTGGCACATACCATAGCAAGCCGCCGCCAGGACCGTGATCTGAAGGAAGCTGTCTACCAGGGTGTGGGTGGGGGCCTTTGCTGCATTTGTTCTTGCGCGATGTGGTAGTTGATGCCAGTCGAAGATTGCAAGATGAACGTTACGCAGCTGTGCTGCTGTGCGTGCATCTGTCGAAGCATTTTCCCACGACGAGTCGCAAGTGTCCAGGTGCAATCGTGCTGAAGGCTGAGATCCCTTTGAGAGATCGTGCCGGTCCTGAGTTGTGCCTGGGTGCCGTTGAAGCTACCATGCAAACTCAGTGGGCCGCAAAGGAGAGACTATCAGCAAGCTCCTGAACTCCAAACGCGAGTTTAAGTGGCCGACCTGCCAGCAGTTTCTCTCACATTCAGTTTGTGGACCGTTCTTGTTTGCCATCTTGCCTGTGAACTTTGGTGCGCTGTCCTGACCTGCTTTCTGATCTCTGGCCAGGAACGTTCAACCGGATGGAACCCTAGACATCACGGATGCTTTCGAAGACACACGCACCTGCAAGCAGTTCGAGGCGCTTCGTGGAATATCTTCGAGTGGTAAAAGAAAGAAGCTATGACTTTGCAAAATCAGCTTGTGCAATGAGGCCCTCAGCAAGGTGCTTGATGTCTGGAGCTCAGCTGCACCACCACACTTCCGCTACTAGTAGCGATGCCGCTTGATGCTTGCCTGTTCATAAACGACCAAACACCTTCCTGGACGTAGCTGGTCCTCTGCATAACAAGAGAACCAGCGCCACTATGGCCAAGCCGTCGCAAGATGTGAGCAGGCAGTGGAACTGAACTGCTTGGTGAGATCTGAGCTTGGAGTACGGGACAGCCATCGCGTTGGTCAATGACCACTGCTGCTGGTTCCCTCATCTCTCCACTGTGCATGGAATAGCGGGCCGGGCGCAGGCGCGTCCAAGAGCGCTTGCATTGCGTCACTGCGCATTTGCCAACCTTCCCGCAGCTTGGCCTGCCCTCTCTTCCGTGGCTTTTCGACGGCAGTCCTCTGAAAGAGGATTGCTTGGTGACGCATTTCTGGGAAGATCTGGGGGACGTCGATGGATCCTCCTGGAGTACCACAGAACATAGCCCAAAATCTCAGCATTGAGCCAACACCTGTCAATACCCGCTCTGATACGACACGACACATGGAAGTTCTCCTTACCATACTGTCCACTTGGCATTGGTTTGAGACTTGCAGGATTTCCTGGCAATACGTCTCACTTTTGTTCGAAGAGTGGGCTCCTGACACTCCTGCTGCAGGAATGTAATGTCCCCAAAGAAACTGCTGAGGTTTGTTTCGCCAGAGGCGTGTGACGCGTCCAGAGCGGTGCGATTCGCACGCGAGTCCACTTCATTTTGGGGTACAGAGGAGCACTCGGTGCACCGACATGCTTTCATCCTGTTGACGATGATGTCGCGATTGTGATGTCGGTACATGGGTGGTTTACTGATGGCTGGGCTTTCCGATCTCTTTTTGGATTCTACACGCAGTCGCAAACATATTTTTGAAAAGTTGAATTCGTGCTTCAGAAAATGCACCCGGCTTTGAAGCCGCTGGACAGATGCAAGGTCAATACTTTTATCAATATTTGCGTTCCTGTGCTGCCTTTTTGGCAGCTGGCCTGCAATTCCTCGCTTTTTTCAAACTCGCTATGTGGGGCCCCCTCCTTCGGCCATCTGGGCACTCCTGCCCGGATGTCGCTGTTGGTCTCTGCGCTCGAATAAGTCGGAGGGGGTGGCCAACATCATCTTGCCTGTCCATGTTCCAATGAAAAGACCTCCGGCAGGCTTCCGAAGCTGGCCTAAGCAGCTGAGTCAGGGTGCAGACTGGCAATGTTGCCTTGCGTGTGCTACAATCGTCGGATGCCGGCTCACTTTGGCGGTCGTTGGGCGGTCGATGCTAGGAGTAGTATGTAGGAGACAATGACATGACTGCATTCATCCAACCGCGCCTGCAAGTTTTGTTTTAAGCACAAGGAGCAAAAAGAGGGCGGCCTATGGGACTACATCTAAGAACTGACAGCTGAGATAGAAGTCTTGGCTCGTGGGCAGTTGCCCCTTGCTGGGTCCCTTCATGCATTGATCTGAATCTCTTTAGTCCGATTGTGTAGCTCTGCTTCAATCCGTCGCCATGATCCGCTACACGAAGGGCGCCTTTCTGCCCCTTGGGGTGAACTTGTGAAGTGCCAAACAGCCGAACAGTTTAGTGTCTCCCTATGTGCTCGCAGATCAGTTTGAGTAAAGAGATCAGTGATCTTCATAAGCATTGTCTTGGGCAAATCCTTCACTCGGCCTTCCTGTATGCTTGCATTGTGTCCTGCGCAAGCAACACCAGCCGGTGGAACATGATTCAGGAATGTCTCCACCGAGTTTTCTCCTCGTGGCGGTAGTTGGAGTAGTGGAGGAAAGCCGGCCGTGGAAGCAGTGGCAGACGCATGGAGGAAGAGAAGCTGAAGCGGGAACAGAAGCGGAGGAGGAAGAGGATGAGGAGGAGTGGGGAGCAGACGGAGCTGCAGTGGAAGTGGCGGATGTAGTCATGGCCGCAGTCGCGGTGCTTCTAATGTAGACTCACGTAATTCTGCTATGCCTACTTCGAGCGGCTACAGCTACAACCGCCGCAGTTTCGTAACCGCTAACAGTGCGATGACGAAAACGCTGACAGGGATAAGAGCTGTCATCACCGGGGCGGTGCTTGCCACGACAGCTACGATGCTGGCCGACCACCACTTTCCGCTTCCCGCATTGCAGTTTTCATGGCTTGTTGCCAGGTTGTTTCTACGATGACGGTCACCCCTCTTGCTGTGTGACCACTGCTGCTGCTCCAACTGCCGCTGCTGCTGGCGCTGCCGCCACCACTGCTGCTACTGGCACTGCTGCTGCTTCTGTTCCTCCTCCTGCTCCTCCTCCTACACTGCTCGACTACTACTACTACTACTACTACTACTAGGGGTCTCGGCTTGGGACAGCCTGAGTGTAGGGCCGCCTCTTTGATGATGGCTTTTCTGCGGTACCTACTTGCTGCTCTTTTATGTGTGGTAAGCTCTGGCTTTTTCCCTTTGGAGTCGCAAGCCAAGCTGCGCTGGTCCCAATTCCAGCGGTGGGCTCCTTCAGGTGGCAATTATAGCATTAGGGCTGGGCCCACAGACCCGAGGGTTCGGGCGGTTTCCAGTGCTGCCCGTGGAACAGCTGTTTCGGCGGCTGTGAATTTTTCTGGACCGAATTCAGATTCACACCATAGCTGGGTTCGAAAGAGAGCCTTCAGGAGAGCAAGACAGCGTGCCATCATGCATGGAGGGACGTGGTATAGGGGGGTCTGGCGAAGCGCCAATTCCTTGGGCGTCTCGCCTGTGGACAGGGCGAGCTCAGGGCAAGCGTCGGCTCGTACGGCTCCAACTCTGCAAGGTAGACGACCGAGGGTACGTGTACTCTCCTACAATATCGGAGGAATGAGTTCGGATCTCTATGACGTCCTGATTGACTGGCTCAAGCGGCAACAATGTGCGGACATCGTTTTGCTCCAAGAAGTCCATTACGGACTTGGCCGTGGCGAAACGAACTGGACGAGGGACGGGTGGCATTTTATTGCCTCTGCCTCGCCAGACACAAGATACGCTGGCGTGTGCATCTGTGTTTCTGCCAAACTGGTGAAGCAGGAAGCCCTTGATTATCAGACGTGGGTTGCAGGCAGGATTCTACATGTCAGGGTTTATGGCAATGCTTTTCCTATTGATGTTGTTTCGGTTTATCAATGGGTTGAGAAAACTGGTACTATGGACTCTACAGTACAGAAGCGCTCACAACTCTGGGAAAAACTTAGCAGACTACTGGAATCTCTACCACGCCGCAACGTTCTGGTGATGGGCTGTGACCTGAATACCGTGCTAAGGCCACTTGGTGCGCATGTTGGATTTGGGGTTCAAGCTAGCCAAAGGACCATGGATGATGAGGTTGCCAATCTGTTACAACAGCATGACCTCTGTGTACTCAATACATGGAAGAGTTCCCGACCTGGCGCCTGCTCCACCTTTCATCATGGCGAAGTACGCACGCAGATCGATTTCATCATCAGTAGGAGAAGCACCACTGATCCTCAGGCGCGGCTTGCTGGTCCCGTTTCGCTTGACCTGGCACCATGGCGGCAAGGTCCAAAGCACTGGCCCATCCAGGCCAGCATTCCTCTCATCGGGCCCTGGATTCTGCAGAGGCCGGCCCCGCGACCGAGGTACAGTTACTCTATGCGAGCCTTGCGTGCATGCCCTAAGGAGAAC
Source organism: Symbiodinium necroappetens (assembly GCA_905231915.1). Taxonomy (NCBI): domain Eukaryota; class Dinophyceae; order Suessiales; family Symbiodiniaceae; genus Symbiodinium; species Symbiodinium necroappetens. Next base: position 7,227 of record CAJNJA010074253.1, on the reverse strand, counting down.
CCCACTAGGTGGCAGGAATTCTGTACGTCTGTTGAACAGGTGCTCTGTGAGCTCCCTACACCGACGGTGCTGGCACAACTGAATGCAAAGGTGCTTGCAGAGTGTAGAAAATTCTTCCCTCCTGACCATTCTCGAACCAATCGTAGCCTGCATGCTCCAGCTGTTGACGGAGCCATTGCGCAAATGTGGAGTGCCTATAAGAACTGGAGGAAGGGAAGAAGCCGTAGAGCACTCAGAGGGGGTCTGTTTAAGGCCTGGAGACAATTTGCGGAGTTCAAGGCTGCCAGTCGTAAACTTCGTAAACAAAGTGTGCTCGCTAGAAAAGAACGTATCTACGCTATCATTGATAGGGCGGCCTCGGCTGCAGCTAGAGATCAGATGAATGAGATCTACAATATCACCAGGCCATTGCCCCTAGACAGCGTAGAGAACGGGTCAGGATTCGTGCCGCAGATGGTGCCACGGGCAATTCCAGGCCATCGCAAGTTACTTCCAGCAAGCCTTCCAAGCCCCTGAACCCTTTCGGTTTAGTACCTCTGCACCCGCACCCGGTATCACGGCTGAAATGCTTGTCCCGGCGGTTCTTAGTCTTAAGTCTCGCAAAGCGGTACCGGTTAATAGCGTTCCCCCGGAAGTCTGGAAGGCTTGTGCACAGCCCTTTGTTTGCCGACTCGCCGAAGCCTACTCTGAAGGGGTGCGCTCCTGCCCATCCCAATTGCCTGAAGAAATAACGCACTGTAGTTTAGCCCTGCTTCCCAAGCCGGGAGAGGCTATGCGTCAGCCTAAGGACCTTCGACCTATAGGAATACAGGACCCGGCCTCTAAACTCATTGCTAAGACCCTGAAAGACATGCTGGTCCCGCAGGTAGCGCACCTGCTACAATGCACTCCGCAATTCGCATATTGTGATGTCAAAGGCATCGACCAGGCTATATTTAGGGTTATAGGACACTGCGGTCGTGTGCGCACGAGATTGAGTGATGGGGTCCTTAGTGTACACGCGCGTAGGGCGGGTCGAGTTCCCAGCAAGTGCTATGGGGGAATCATGGTCGGAATCGACATGAGTCGTGCCTTTGACACCCTTGCTCGGGATGTGCTTTTGCGTTCCCTGCAACATGCGGGAGTGGATGCCTCTCTCCAAAGGATACTCATTGAAATCCACGAAGCCTGCAAGTATGAGATCAGCCATCTACAAAACACCACACAAGTGCCGATAGGGACAGGTGTTCGCCAAGGTTGTGCGGTATCCCCACTCCTGTACAGCCTGTTCACCGCGTGGTTTCTGGCAGAGCTCGAGGTCCGCACATCCCCTAGCTGGGTGGAACATTTGGTTACATGCTTCGCAGACGACACCCATTTGGCGTGGGAAATCGAGCAAGCTTGCGGACTTAGCGTTCTTCTGCAAATCCCTGCGGGCCACTTTCCAGCTCTTGCGTGAATGTAAGATGTTGGTTAATTCCGACAAATCAACACTGGTGCTGGGGGTACGAGGTGCACAGGCTAAGAAATGGATCCGTACACACCTGGTTGCGAGGGCTGGTAGGAAGTGCCTGGAAGTAGGAACCCCAGGAGCCTCCCTTTGCATTCCAGTGGCTGATCAGTTCGTGTACTTAGGGGTGGTGGCATCTTACAAAGGATTCGAACAACAAACACTCCAACACCGGCTAAAGGCGGCCTCTGCCAATAGATCCCGACTCAACAAGCTTCTTCACAGTCGACAACTGCACGTGCGTCGCCGCATCAGCCTCTATGTCTCTTGCGTTCGAAGTTCTCTTTTGTTTGGGCTTTACGCCGTTGGACTGAACGAGGGGTCGCTGCGAAAGCTGGAAGCTGCTGACTCTCGTCATGTGCGCTCAATAGCTAGATCGCCTGTTCACTTGACACATGAGAGCAATATTTCGCTGAGGCAGAGGTTAAAGATTCAGAGTCCGCTTCAGGATCTTGTTGCTACAATGAAGCGCAGGGAAGCTGCTTGTCAGGATACCACCTTTGTTCAGCATCTTCAGAAGTTCAGCAGCTGGATCCAAACCTGCATGCACGTGACCGATGAAGTCGATCGGCCTGCGGAGCATGGACGGTTGCGGCTCTGTCTGCCCACCGAAGGTGTTGCTTGTACGGTATGTGGAGTGTACTTTACCTGTATGCGCACCATGAAGACACATCGTACTAAGATGCATGAAGCTCCCCAAGAAGATGTCTCCTCCACTGTTCGCCTCAACCATGCTGAGCACTCTAAAGATGGCATGCCACAATGCCTTCACTGTGACCGTCGATTTACCCGCGTGGAGGCCCTTAAGAAACACCTGAAGGGGTCTTGTCCTGTTTTGCATTCTCGGCCGATGGAGCAGGTTCCAGAGTCTGATCAGTTGAATGAAGCCAAGCAATCGCCGGCGTGCGGAGCCGGGGATTGCGAAGGGCCGCTTGGGCATGCGTGTCGGGCCCCACCTGCTCCATTGCCGGGAACCGCAGAAGTGCCGGAGGCTACTAATCAGCCGCTCCTGCAAAACCTGCTTTTTCGTGATAAGCTCCGCCTGGGGTGGCGCTCGGTTCTCTCGGATCCAGACTTTTTGAGCAAGATGCAAAATCACTGTGTACTTTGCAATCAATGGGTCTCGCTCAAGGGACCGGGCACTAAGCAGCATCTTCGGTTGTCCCACGCAACGGAGTGGAAATTCAAAGACGATGCCAACAGCCTGTGCTCATCAGCTGGTTCCGTAGCTGCCTCTCCTTGTGCCTACTGCAACGGGACCTTTCAGGACCCGCGCACACACGTTAAACGCTGTCCAGTTGCCTTCCAGGCTGCTCTTGCTTATCTCTGCCTTGCCCAGGAAGATGGAGCCAGAGGGAGAGGACAAATCACGGGCAGTGGCCCTCCAGGAGATGAGGGATGTTTGGGGGGGGACCACTCCGCTCCCAAAGCCGGGGCAGTCGGAACAGGAGCCAAACAAGAGGCCGCCGGAGGAGGACCGAGAGCCGGATCGCCCGGACAAGTGGAACAAGCCGGCCTACAAAGGACGTCAGGGGAAAGGACAGTCTTGGGGCGGCGGAGGCTGGAAGACATGGGAGCAAGCTCCACAGGACCAGCCGATGGACAATGCCACTCGTCACCTCCTTCGCACTCTTGTAAAGACAACGCTGCGACTGGACGAGGACGTGAGCCGGCTCAGAGCAGACTGCAATTTCATGCTCTTCGTGGACAGCGTGACGGAGACGAACACATTGCAGTCTCTGAGAGAGGCAGCTCTGAAGTGGCAAGAGGCCTTTGTGGAGAAGAAGGTGACCACTTCACTCCGCGTGATCCTCTTCTGCGGGCTGGTGAAGCGTCTCCGCGAAGCCGTGGAACAAGTCCAAACGGACGACGAGCTCAAGGATCGTCTTCTTCGCTTGGGGTGGCTAGAGGACGGCATCAATGCTCTCCTGCCGGCCTGGCATTATTTTCGATGGGACGCCACCACACAACGCCAGGTGGTCGCGGAAAGGCCACCCCTGACCCAGGACCGTCTCCTGAAGTGCCTGGATGTTTTGGAAAAGGGCTGCAGCCTCCCCACAGTCCTCCTGAGGTTCCGCTCGACGCACAAGCTGGGTCAGGAGACGCAGGCAGATGTGGTTCCGTTCATGCTCTCCATCAGCCTTCGGACCTCGGCATCCCACGAATGCCACGAAGCTTTGTCAATCCTGGCATACAGCGGCGCCTTGAAGATGCTTGGGCTTCGGCTGCGCCCAGAAAGAGCGCAGCAGTCCCAGATGGCCAAGGAGCTGACCGAGGCCTATCTGACGGTCCCCTATACGGACTGGACCCGACGGCCGGCCCCGTGGACACAGCAGCAGTCGCTGCCAACCGCGGATGCCATGGAGAAGTAGGGCCGGGGGCTCATTGCTTGCAAGTCCGGCTTAGAACCAGTCATTTTGCCTCACCGTCGCATCTGTTGCCTGCGAAGCTGCAAAATCCACACACGGTCTGCTACTTCAATGCAAGCGCTCAGGCATTTGCCTGGATGGGGCACCTGACGGCTGATTTGCAAGCGTGCTGTGGTAGACTGCAGGCGGCTGCTAGGACCTTAGGCAAAGTAGGCAGGACCTATTTGCCCGGTTGCTTACCCTGGAGCCCCGTGCTTAGAGCCTGGCCAACGCTTCGCACACAAAACGATGTAGGGGAATTCATGCAACACCTCCTCCAGTGTGCAGCGCCTCGAGCATACCATGGTGCATGGCAATCCCGTACCAGCAACCCTCTCACTGTAGAGGATGGGGGTCCACTCAATGCCCCGATTTTGCTCGATGTGCGAGGGGACACCATGCAAGATTTGATTGATGCTTGGTCCTCCCAGCCAGCTGTGCATGCGCTGGAATCACATTCGGGGCTTGTACTTCTGCAGCTTAAGCGTTACTCTAGTCCTGGTGGTGTGCCAACCAAGAACTCTGCACCAGTGCATGTAAAGCCGGGGGAGGCACCTGGGTTTGCTGTCCCAGACAGTCTGGAACTGTTGTCCCGCCAGTTTCGAGTAGCTTTTGTCATATGCCATCATGGGATTTCGCCGCATGGGGGTCACTATCAAGCTGCTCTAAGCATGCCTAGCACACATGATCTTGCAGGTGAATGGCAGTTCTATGTCTGTAATGATGGCATTGTGCCGAAACGTGCCGCCTCGGCGGAGCTCAACGACATTTTACACAATGCGTATTTAATTGGCCTGGTACGTGGGGATGAACTCCACTGCCGCTAAACACCGATGAGTGTTTGATGCAAGCCCTGCTGCCGACGAGCAGCCACGACTATGAGCTGTCGGCCTCAGCCGTGCAAACAGCCCGTGGTCACGCGTTTCTGCAATTGCATGTTTTTGTTGCTCTCCTCCATGCAAGCATTCCTGTGTCCCGCTGTACAGTTGTCTGTGCGTACAGCAGCTTCTCTCTCTTCAAGCCAGAGGTTGAGGCGTGCGGAGCCTCTGCCTCTTGGGATTGCTAGGGCATACGTGCCGGATCCCTGATCCTTGTGCCGGCCAGCCACTCAGCCTACGTGTGTTCAGTCACTCTGTGACACCGAGAGCCGAGCATAACGGTGCTGTGCAGCCTGGCTCTTTTTAGGCAGCGTAGCCCCCCAGGACGGCATGCAGGTTCCTCTCCCCCGCCATGTCTACAATGGTTGCACTGGAGGAGTCTCTGCTACTCCAGGCATATCGGACCCTGTGTGGTGTCTATGTGGGTCACCAATGTCCACCGGTGATCACAATGTTTAGCCGGAACGATATCCTGGAGCTTGCGTCCAAGCATCTGGAGCCGGCGTCTTATGAGGTCATGGTGCAATATGCGGCGACTCTCGACAGGCACCTCAACTGCGATGTGGTGATTGACTTTCCCAAGCCGGTTGGCTCGCTTAGTCCGAAGGCTACAGAGGCTGAGCAGCTTGCCTGGCATTATCTGGTGGAAGGCAGTGGCTCTATCTGGGCCTCTGTGCGGTCTGTCGTGCCGAAGCTTCCCTTTGACAGGGACACTCGAAAGTTCTCCAAAGGCTTCATCTGCACGTTGGGGCTTATGGCGAAGAGGGGTACACATGGCCTTACCCGCCAAACAGGAGGACATCCTAATGTCTGCAGGCTGATCAATCAGCTTGTTTTGGCTGTTTGCCCGGGCCTACGGTGGAGCAGCCTTACTATTACCCTGGATAACCTGTGCCAGCCGCATACTGACATGGGAAATTGGTTGGGTGATAGCCTTGCCTTGGGGCTCAGTCATCATGATGCTGGAGGTCTCTGGATTGCACATCCACAAGGATGTGACTTTGTCGAAGTCGGTGACACTCTGTATGCAGGAGAGGTCCACCCTACCAGTGCGCAGGGCATAGTCTTTCCGGGAAAGACTGCCCTGCACTCCACATGTCAATGGACTGGTGGGAATCGACTTATGCTGATTGCTTACTGTGTGTCAGGCTATGCAAGTGCACCGGCTGCCCTGCAAACACAGGCCAAAGAGCTTGGCTTCGTTCTCCCTTGCTCGGCCTCCGGACCACTTAGGCTCCTCTTTCTTGGTTGACCCTCCTTGATCTAGGGCCCCCACAGTAATTCCCTCTGCCATGCACTGCCGGAAGCCACTGGCTAGCCCGCTTTTGTGAAATTCCGCAACAGCAACGTCCGACCACAGGGGATCCGGTCGAGCGCTCACCGAGAAAAGTTGCACTGAGCTGCTTCGGCTTCCCCCACCCACCCTCCCTTGCCTGTATAGTGTGCAATGAGCAGTGTGCTGAGGCCTCCCATGTCTGCTGCATCCAGTGCCTGCGCTTCGGCCTTATCGCTGGAAATGATGAATGCGACTGCACAGCAAACTGCAGTTCGTCGAATCTGCCAGACTAGGGGATGTCATGTCAGCTTTCGCGAGAATGGCCATCGACATTGCTGCGCAGAATGCAAGAGGACCTTTGGGGCAAGGCATTCGGGACGTTGCCGTGATGTGCAGCGTCGTGATCGGGCAAGTGTTCATGAGGCACCAGCTGCAGTTGGGAACCGCTTTTTCCCTTGTTGTACATCAGGGTGTGCTAGGGTTACTACGGGTACCTACCTATACTGCTGCTCCTATTGCGCGGACTCTGGGGGCACCCTACACTCGGTGCGCTGTCAAAACAGACGTGGCGTTACCTATCCTGCAGGGACCACAGGGGCTACTGGAGCGGCGGTCCCATCGGCAACCACGGCGACTTCGGTAGCTGGAGCTGGGGCATTGGTAGTACCCACGGCCTGGAACACTGCTTGGCCTACTCCCGTGGCAATGACTGATGCTGGGGAAGCTGCTGGTGGAGAGGATGGCGGTGGACGTGCCACTCTGGATGAGGCTGGTGATCGAGTATCAGCAAGGGCTTCTCGCTGGAGCTCCAGACATCCACTGCCGACTCCAGTTTCGTCAATGCCTTCTGAGCATAGAGGGCCATGTGAGGCGAGAGCGGCATCGTCAGTGCAGCCTGTAAAGCCTGTACAGGACTCGAAGCTGGTGATAGATCTTGAAGAGATGGATCAGCTGCATGTTCATATTTTTCCGTGTGGCCACACTCTTCCAGAAGTGAGAGCTTTGCTTTGTGCTTTTTATTTCAAAGATTTGCTGTCCAGTGGAGCCGTTAAACAATGGCGCGAACCCGATTCACCGGGCTTGAGGCCTGTCCCCGCAACGTATCGACTTGGACGATATGGCGATCGTGAGTGAGTGAGTACTACTACTACTACTACTACTATACTCCTACTACTA
>CAJNJA010074252.1:0-50881 GCA_905231915.1 Symbiodinium necroappetens | reverse complement strand
GAAAGCCATGTGCCACATCATCAGCAAAACCCTAAACCCTGAACCCTACCAAGGAGCTACCATACCAGGTCTCCAGTGAGGTCGACGCGATCGGTGCAGCAGTCCGCGAGGGGCGTGCAGAGCAGGCTTGGTTAGGGGGACGACACGGGAGTTTCCAAAAAAAAAAGGGGCACCTTAGTTTTGGGGGGTCCCTTATAGTAAGGATCCTACCTGTTTGGGGTACTATATTAGGGTTCAAAATAAGGGGTACTTTAGTTTGGAGGGTCCCTTATAAAAAGGATCCTACTATTTAGGGTACTATTTTTTGGTGTCCCCTATTTTCGGAACCCCCCCACACCTATCCACTGCGACTGCGACTTTCAGCTGCCGCTGCCGTCAGCGCAAACCAACTCGGGGATGCCGATTCTGGTTGCAACTTCTGACCGTAACAATGCTCGTGCTGCCACTCCTCGATACGAGTCACGACGGCGGCCGGTGCCAGCTGAGGCCACCGAGTGGCTAGCGCCCATTCACGAAGCACGGCTCCGACACGACGTGAAGCTGCCCCTGACTGCTGCCGTGGTGCAGCTTCTGAACTCCGTGATCCAAGAGTACGGCTGGCTGTTCCGAGCCCTTCAGCTGCACCTGAGGAGTGAGGAAGTCACCCTAAATCCGAAACCCTCGACCTCCAACAAACAACTCGCATCCTAAACTCTGACCCTTCAACCCCAAAGGGGCTCTTTCTATTAATTCGTTTCTTGGTGTGCCGGTCTATAAAGTCTATAGTCTACATAGCCTGTAGTCTGGAGGATCAGGGTTGGTTGGTCCGTTGGCTTTGGAGCTTTTCAACCCTAAACCCTGAACATCTTGTGTAGGTAAAAGTCGAGGATTGGATACAGTTACGCCTCGTGTGAGTTGGATGAGGCATTTGTCGGGGACACCGCGAAGCTTATCGAACTTGGCGCTATCGTCGCTTTCCCAGGTGGGTCGGTTTAAAGACTCTGCGGGTTTGAGACATCTGTTTTTCCGAGCTGAAATGGAAGTCGCATGCAGCTGACACGAGCGGGGCCATCTCCTTTCAGCAGCATCTCTTTCCAGCCGTCGCAAACAGAGCATTCTTTTTCTAGCTCGCGAGGAGTAAACTGGACAGCCCACATGGATGACTGAAGTCAGAGGATCGCTTCATCCGTTTCGACAACAGCTTGGACTCCACTTCACCGAACATTCGCACACGCGAAGTTAATCCCAGGCCAGCACACTAAACCTGGGCTGCCATATCTTCTGCCCTGCCAATCCATGCCCCTGTTCAGACCGGGCGAAGACCTTGGTCATTTCCAGTCAGTTAGTTGCGATTACGCCATGCATGGGATCAGGGTTCTTCAGGGTTCATGTCTCAAATCTGCTTTGGAGTCAGAACTTAGTGCCAATACTTGCGGCCTCAAACAAACGTCGAGTGGATTCGTGTTTGTTGTTACCCGTCTTCATCTTGATCACCACCGTGTCAAAGGGGTCTTATCCGAAAATAGATCCACACCCCCAGACCCGCGCCCTCGACCCGCAGCCCTCTGAAAGAAGAAAGAGTGACCTTGAGGTGCTCCTAGACCCTGCCGAATATGGAAACCTCGCAGAAGCTAGTTAGAGTTCACCCAGAAAGACATGGAATTCTGCTCCCGCCAAGCAAAGACAACCGAACCTTGAGGCATTCTCGAAACCCCGAATCCCTGAAGCCTGAACCCCTAAACTTCCTCAACCCGAAACTACTAGGTAAATCCCTAGTGACTTAAAACTCTTCAGCCTTCTCCGCACAACACAAACAGACAGAGCACAAGCAAAGTCTCGAGGTGCTCCCCCACAGCCTTGGCATTCGGATGTGGACTTCGACGACGGAGACCGCGCTGAAATCATACAGGCGGGCTCGTGCCGGCCGGGAAAAGTCCGAAATTTCAGCATCAAGGCCGGCCGCCCCCAAAAGGCGCAAGGGCACTTCATAGGGCTCTTAGAGGCTATAAACCTCAAGCAGCATCATCATCCTAACAGGGTTGCCAGGATTATTGCAAATGTGCCTCTGTCTATGTATCTGGCAGCCTTTGCGGTTGGGGTTAAAACCTGGCGGCAGCACTTGGAGGTGGCTAGCTGAAGTCTCTGCCCATGGGCCTATGGGCTCCTGTAAGGTCTCGGGCCGATGATTCACAAAAATGTCCGTCTAAGTCCCTGAGAACGCTGAAAGGCTTCCGTGCACATGGGCTCAAGCTTCGTTTCTTACGGTTTCTACTCTGCCCAAACCCCGAACCCCCAAGCCCCCGACCCCAAAAGCAGTATCGTCTGCAGACCTTGCCTGGCCTTGTCCAAAAATTGGCATCAAAATCCTCACAGTCTTCCCTAAGCCCCACGTCAATAAAAGCCGATTCAGGCGCTAAACTTGAATCAGAGAAGCCCACGGGCCGTGAAGCCTGTCAGGCCTTCGTCGCGCTCCAGGACATCTCAGAGACACATGGGCCCACCCAGGTGGAGAGGGTTTGGAGTTTACAGTAGGGTGTCTCAGGGTGTTGGGTTTAGGAAGGTCGCAGCCTTGGACCTTTTAGGCTTTATAAGGCTTTCGACACGGCTGTTGAGGGTTTAGCATTTAGGAGTTGTGGTGTAGGGCATCGGGTCTTGGTATGATGATTAGCAAGACCATTCCTCTAAAGATCATGTGCGCCAGCCAAAGGCCCTATTCTAACTACCAAGACCCCTCTTTTAAATCCGATTCCTAGGCCCCACATTGGCTAGCCAAAGCCCTCGGACCCTTCTGTATATCCCTAAACCCTAAACCCTTGCCTCAGCCCCTAAGCCCTAAACCCTAAACCAATAAGCCCTAAGCCCTAAGCCCTAAACCCTTGCCTCAGCCCCTCCCTCGAGTGTATCGGGACCGGTTCCCAACTTCCAACCTCCAGGGGTTTGTGCAGGTTTTTCACTCGATGGAAAGCTTGGGGGCCTTTGGAGCTTCGCTGATCTTTGGGGTTCTGAAACGGTTTGGCTTCGAAAGATCAAGGTTCAGGGTTTAGGGTTTATAAGACTTCAGGGCATCTTCCGAGCCTGGAGTTTCGTGTCGAGGGTTCAGAGTTCCTGACAACTCCTGGAAAGGTGCTGGTGGGCTCCCACACGCGCAGCTTCCACCGCTCGTGGCAGGAGGCATGGGGTTCTCGATAGAGCTCGCCGGCCCAGTTCAATCCCAAGATTTCAACCCTAAGCTCTGGGGTCTACTAGCGAGAACCTGAACCCCAAACGGTCTACACCCTCAATCGTAAGAACACCTTAATAAAGCCGGAACCTCAGACCCGGTGCTAAACTGTTTGTTTGTCATTGCCGGATGTAGAATTCAGGCTGGGCACGGGGACTACTGATTTAGCGCCAAACGCTTAAAGTGTTAGCTCTTGTTTAAAGGGTTGTCAGGTTTGGGAGTTTGACAGTTGTGGGCCCGAAGCTCGCACAGAACCTGGCAGCGGGGGTCCAGCAGAATTTCACTCCCCTATGAAACGGAGCTGTTATGCATCCATGTTTGTTGGGAAATAGGGCCGCCGCAGAGCTTGGGCATCTTGTGCAGCTCAAGCGGCCAGTCCCAAAAACGACCAAACAGCGGATTGCCTTTAAAAGGTGTGCGCTGGGTGTAGTGTAGAGTTTAGTGTTGTATTCAGGGTGTGGGGCTCGGGTGCTGAATGCAGTGTTTAGGGTGTGTGGTGTAAGGTGTAATGGCCCAGTGGAGTGCATTCAACTTTGAGGGATCAATGCCCTTAGACCCCCACCCCATGTTCTGATCCCAACAGTCTACATCCTAGAACCCGAGCCCGAACCGTAAACCCTAACACCAAGCAAAACAAAGAACGTCGCCACAGAGCCCCCCAGGCCAAACCGGACCCGGATGAGCTCAAGAGGCGTCGCTTCGGCGGTTCTCGGGTTTAGGGTTCAGAGTCTCTGAGAGTCCTGGATGCAAAAGGGTTCAGAGTCTAGGCCTGCAGGGTTTGTAGTCGGGTTTAGGGTTTAGGGTTTAGAAGTCTAGGCTTGTGGGGTTGCAGTGTTTTTTTCTTCCGGATTTTCAGGGCCAAGGGCTTGAGTTACTGGGCTTCTAGGCTAAGTCCTTTGTCAGCGCCTGCAGTGCCTTCCCCTTGGGGCACTGATGGCAGGGAGTCGTTGACGCTGGAAGCAGGGGCATTGGCACTTATGGCTGCTCGGCTGAAGATTCCACTGCTTAGGGCTGGGGTTCAAGGCTGGGCTGCGGGATTTCAGTGCCAGGATTTCCGGCCAAGTGCAAAGAGTTGCGTTTGGAGTGCGCTTTCTGTGCCCTGAGCATGTTCGAAGACAGTTTACCCGAATAGCTGGTAAGAATCCAGATCCAAAGGCCAAAACCCACTTGCCCGGAAGTTGTGGTGCGGTGGTGACTGTTGCCGAAGTCAGTTCTCGTGGCAAGGCCGGCCATGCGTACCATCGGGGCGCCGGGAACATGTCTGCAGTGCCGCGCCGGCTGCTGCACTTTGCATTCATGGCCCCAGGCGTGTGGGGAGGTCAGGGTGCCAACAGAGTGCAACCAATCTGGAGCCAGCTCTGGGCGTAAATGATTTGCAATCCCCACTGCCTAGACCGAGAACTCCATATGAGAAGTATGCGGCGTGCTGCGTTTACCTGCTATCCCAAAAACGTGTAAACTTCCTTGTGACGGAAGCCACAAACGACACCAAAGCTTGAAGCATGCAGGGCTTCGCAGTTTCTAGCCTTCACGATCTAGCACTCGCGCAGAGCTGGGTTTTTCTGAGGAGTGGCAGCCACCAGTCCTTTGAGCATTGTTACTCGAGCATCTTTCGGACGCGAGCATCAACATTCCAGGATTTGCATTTACGTCTTGATCCCAACAAGCTAGGGCATATGGTCGGGAATTCCTCAAACATGCGCAAGGCCCGCCTCCTGTTGGCTTCACCTACCACTTGGCAGCTTGGTCAGATGCCCCGAGCCTTCCAACAAGCGCCTTATGACACTTCAATACGGGCACGTCTAGCTCAGGTGAATCAGGAATCGAAATGACAAAGCTCGCTTCTTCAAATCTCGTCCTATCGTTCCGTGCTGGTGCTTGGTTTCTTCCTCCAACCGGTCAAGCAAGTCCACATATTCGTTATGACTCATGACTGCGTATGCCTCCCCCCCCCACGCTGCCGTTCCCGTCATCTCCCTGGAGCAGAGATCTGGAGGACTCGCTCAGGAGCCCCTTCCTGCGCATTACCCTCCATACGGCCTGTAGATGCCTCGAGGTCATCAGGGAACAGTTAGTCACTAGCCTAAGCTCTGTTTTGCTGTTCTGGCCACACCCCACAAAACCCACGGCCTATATATCCGAGGTAAACGAATTGGTCCAGTCACCGGTCACGCTGGACCAGTTCCCTTTGGATCTCGGGTGGCGCGGCTTTAAAGGAGCCAAAAGCTTGTAGCTGTCCAGTTTGGCTGTAGAGCCAGCCCCTCTGCTAACGTAGAAAGCACGTCTTTTTGGGTTTTGAGAAGCCCGGGTCAAGCCCTGAGGCTCGAGATACACTACTAGTATCCCGCGTGGCAGCAACAACACCATGTGCTCCGTTCCATGGTGGGACGACAAGGCGGGGTGTGCCTCTCACGCTGGAAAGGATGATGGCGTCTTGGAAGCTCTCGCTAATTGGGCAGGTGACGCTCCGCGAAAATGGTTCCTCATCGCCGGGGCGATGGATCCTCCGACCGGTAGTGGAGCCACATCCAGGGTCAGAAACAGTGGAGACTGTGGACAGAGGAGCGGGAAATTCCTTGAGGGCATTGAGTTAGACTTCCGCCACATGACCAGGGCCGTTGGACGCGACTTGTACAACAGAGTTCACGACATGAGGCTCAAGCTGCATGAGGCCAAGTCAAGGATTTGCGATTTCTTCGACGAGTGCAAGAAGCGGGAGTGCATCCCAATGCTGTATTACACTGGTCACGGCGCAGAAGGCTCTGGCAACTGGTGTTTCCAGGATGGGTGCCTAAGCTTCTCCGACGTCTGTGAGCTGCTGCCAGTCGGAACAGAACATCTGTGGATTCTCGCTGACTGTTGCTTCTCTGGCCACTGGGCGAATCAGGCCAGAAACATGTGCGACAAGAAAGTCGAAGTGGTTGCAGCAGTGCCATACTTCATGACCGCCCTTGACACCGAGCATGGCGGGGAATTCACGATGTACATCACCGGGAACAAGCGTGCCAACGACTTGAAACGGCCCGTTGTTTGCAGCACAAGGTCTGTCAAGGATTTCCCATTGCCGCCTCTGATTCGGTCGTACTCTTACACTCAGCGCATCAAGGGTGAAACCTCCTTCGGAAATCGGTTCGTGATGGCACAGCACTTTCATGAAGACTGCTGCTCGATGTTCTTTGCCAGGATCCCCGGCTACGATGCGGGCACGGGATCTGCAAAATGGTGCATAATGTCCACCTACAGCAGCCTCAGAACCTGGCTAGAAGAAGACTGCTGGTCTAAAGGGTTGAATGTTATGCATATCTCGTGCAGCGGCCATCGCTTCGGTGCCTACGCCTCACAGGGCTTTGGATCTAGGCAGCAGATCTTTGCTGGCACCTTTGAACATATCAAGAGTTGTTTCGAGAACAACAAGTGGAACGATGGATGGAGTATCACTTCTCTCTGTCCTGGAATTGAGCACGACTGGGTGGCCGTCGTCACCCAATGTCAAGGAGACTACCTCTACGGAGATTCCAAGGGTTCTCAGTCGCTCCGCAAGGCATCCAGCTGGGTGGAATTGAGGGCCCAGATTGGTGAGGAGTGGAAAGAACGGAGAAATATTACCAATCTCGCGGTTGCCAACGATACTTGGATACTGGCTGCTCAGGCGAGTCCTCGAAGCCAAAAGTATCGTAGGGGGCCGAAGGACGGCAGCTTCCCAAACGTCAGGCAACATTTCTGGGACAAAGGTTTCGATGTCACTCTGCTGCTGAAGGATCCATCTGACACCAGATGGCTCTTGTTTGGCACGGGGGGTCTCAAGGCCGTAAATCGCGGCTACTGCACACAAGTTGCACAGATTTAAAGTGACTGTTTGGGCGGGCAGGAGCCGTGTGGGAGAAGTCTCCCAGACTAGTGCAGTAGGGGTGTAGAGGGTTTCCGTATTAATATTTAGGTGGGTAATGGAAGTTCAAATTCCTTTGTCCATACCTGGGTTGACATGATAGGGACAGAAGATTTCTGGCTGCCCGCCTTTAATGTCCCCATCAGTCTGGATGGGCAAGTGTTCACATGTCCTGTGCGATGGCCGTGGTGCCTTGCAAAAGCCAAGAGCAACAAGTGGGGGTTTCTTGCTGTAAGGGTGAAGGTACTGAGGACTGGAATCTCAATAAAGGATCGCAGTAGTCCGGTTGCCGGATGTATTTTGAGAAACTCCCCAGGGCCTGTCATTGGCCAGCAGAGTTCGTTGCAGGTTGAGGGGCGCCTGCGACAAGCTGAACAAATGACGCTAACCTCCCACCCACGGCAAGGGAGTAAGCCTCTAGGACCACGAGCTTTAACGTCAGATCATGTTTTTGAATGCCAGCAGTTGCGCTGGGCTGTGCATTGCGGGTTGCTCATGCTGGAAGTGCAGTACTTGTAACGCTCCCTCTGGGCACTCTTCTTGGGCTCCTTACCCTGTGCCCGAAACCCTAAACCCTAAACCCTAAACCTTGCCTGCTGCGTGCGACTCTCACACCTGTGCCCGAAACTTGACACTGCGGATGCAGGTCGCCCTGCAGCTTCCCGCAACATGAGAGCACCAGCTTCACCGCCAGGACTTCGCGTTGGGATTCACTTCGTCACTCTTGAGGGTGATAAGGATGAAACCCTAAACCTAAACCTCTGAACCCTAAACGGGCCAGGGACGGTTGTGTAGCTGTTGGGTTCATTTACGTGATGAGTTCATGTTATGCTTAAACCCCAAGGCCTAGTACTAGCAGGAGGGAAAAGCCCCTATAATCCCTAAACCCTAAAACCTAAACCCCTAAGCCCCAAAAACCCTAAACCCCTAAGCCACACATCCGGCCCTGAGTCCTTTTTGGAAAAACGGTGTTCGAGTTGCGGCTTCAGGACTTCCGATTTATGGTTCAGGCTCGCGGATTCCCTGAGGGCCGGAAGGCGCCTAAACCCCAGGCCCCTAGACCAAGAGTCTAGGGTTTCGGTTTTAGGGTCTATAGCCAACTCCGGGCGAAGTGGAAAGCCTGTTGCAAAAACAAGGGTCTATAGCCAAGGTTCAGGGTTTAGGGTTTAGGCTTTAGGGGTTAGGGTCCTAAGATGTCATGCGATGTGCTGTCGCATCTGAACCTGAATCTGATTCATATCTTGGGCCAGTGAGCACTGCCCTGAAACGGCAAAGCCTACCTTTTTCTGGGGTCCCTGTAAATTTTACATTTGGGAGGTTTGGTAGTTCAACTGAGTTGCTTGTTTGCTTAGGTCGCACTGTCTTGAAACTCCCACCTTGTCGCAAATCTGCTGGTTTCGTTAGAGAATGGAGGAGATTTCGGGTTGTGTTAACGGTTTCCTTGAAGTTCTTTGTGCCGTGTGAGCCAATACCAGCGGGGATGCCTCCGTCTGCGCAGCAACGCAACCCTGCAGGAAAGGATCCCCCACTTACTTTCTCGAGCGGAAAGTTTATGATGTGGCGAATCCTGACAGTCGGACACTCACTAGCTCGCAGAAGCCTCAGTCAAGCCTTAGCTCTTGCGGGAGGCGACGCAGCAATGGAAAGCCCCACGGCCCGTAAAAATCGTAAACCCTAGACTCTGAGGTTCGCGTTGCGAGAGCGTAAACTCTGAGACTCAAGTTTGGAAGGACTCAGATCCAGCGCACCTCCTCCCTGCCGATCTTGCGGGAGCCGTTTCGCGCTGCGAGCGTCGATGCAGATGGTGCCCTGGGCAGGGGTTGGCGCAGATGTAGGGCAACTGCTCCAGAATTTTTGGGGGTCAAGAGTTCAAGCAGTTAGGTCTTTGTCTCCTAAATTCTGCTGCTTCTGTCTCCATAGACATTTCATGGCTTTGGCATTTGTCCTTCAGGATTTACGGAAACCAGGTCTCACAGGTTGAAGGTCGAGCTTCAGACTTTGTTTCATGCTCTGCATGAATATTTGTCGAACGAAGAAGATAAGAAGGTTTACTAAGTCAGCACCAGCTGCCGCCGACGAAGTTTGACGCAGTCGTCCGCCGTTCTCTGTACTTCGGCCTTGTTTGCGGTTCCGCGTGTTGCAGCTCTCCTCTTTTGCCTACACAGGTAGACCCTGAGCAGAATCCCAAGCTGGGCAGGTTGGTCGCCTCTAGGAGGATGGACTTTAAATTTTGCGGATATTGACACAATAGGTCTTTTAGTCTCATGGTCTTACTCAGGGGGTTTGAAGCTTTGCCAGAGCAGTCTCTCCTAGACCTCAACTTGGAGGATTCCAAAGTGTCGAGGTCTAAAGGCCCCAACCTTGTTGCACTTTTTGCGAGATGATGTAGGAGCCCGAATAACCGCAGATATATACTTCGCTTGGGTTCCATGTATAGCTGCCGTAATGAGACCCAAGCTGTTTTTTCTAGTCAGCTTGGCTTTTGCGTTACCCTGCCCTATCTGAACCCTAAGCCCAAATCATTTCAGTGCTGGGCCGTCTCGTCTCCAAGAAGAACTTAAACTCGGACTTTCAGTTTTGATCTGATGCAGAGGAGAGCCATAAGGCTTGAACCCATGTCCCAAACGCGAAGAGAACCAGTTTCCTACAGTGACCCTTTTCCCACACCTAAACCCTAAACCCTAAACCCTACAGTGACCCTAAACCCTAAACCCTAAACTTGCCCTAAACGCCTAGCACCCATTGCCAGGAGACTTGGACCTTTGCCCGGCGCCGTCGGAGACCTCAGCGCGGATTTGCGTGGATCCTGGGCTTTTTTGGTTTTGGGGCGAAGGCCAAAGGTGTGATAGGGTTCAATGACATTTCGGCATTCATGTCAGCTTTGATTTAGAATGTTTTTGAAATTAGTACAGTGGCTTGAGCAGGCCACTCCCACAACGGCTCTAAGCCATTAACTTGGCAAGCTCGCCCAACGGCTTTGTAAAACCTGGCGAGATCTCGAACCCTTACTTGCAAACATCGGGTGCTAAAGCAAAAATGCAAAAGCCTGTCGAACAAAAACACCCTAAACCCTAAACCCTAAACCCCTAAACCCTGAACCCTAAACCCTGAATCGTTCTAAACCCCTAAACCCTAAACCCTAAATCCTAAAGCGCCGAAGCCGAGGAGATGGAGATCAAGCTGCGCCACCCTGGTGGGGCCTGGCTTACGTCAGAGGTCGCCGCGAGTCTTAACCTGACCCCCTGCAAGTTCTCTGCTTAGGGGTTTAGGGGTTTAGGGGTTTAGGGTTTTAGGGTTTTAGGGTTTAGGGGGTTTAGGGGGTTTAGGGGGTTAGGGGGTTTAGGGGGTTNNGGGTTTAGGGTTTAGGGTTTGTGCTCAATGCTCAAAAAAGGGTTTGTGCTATTGCTATTGCCGACGATGAGGACAAGGATGCCCATGAAGACGTTGACGACATTTTAGCTAGTTCTCATGAGGATTTGATGTTTTTTTTTTTTGGTGCCGGTCTTGGTGACGGTGGTGTGACGAAGTGCCAAACCCTTTGCTCTGAATTTCTCTGAATGCAGTGTCGCCAGTCGTCACGATGTTCCAGCGTGTTGAAAGTCCGAAGCGCCACTGAGGAAACTACGCTGCCCGCTGGGCTGAGCCTTTGGGCTTCCGACGTGCGCTTGGCCGATGTGCCCCGGCAAGTGTGTGCTTGGGTGTGTGGAAGTTTTTCAGGGTTTTGGGGTTTGGTGAGAAAGAGTTTGTTTTTGAGTTTTGGGAAACCGGTAACCTTGCAGGACATTGAGGAGGTGTAGGTATAAGCTTCAAGGGTGGGAGGACTGCGGGTTTTGCATACTTTCGGCAGTTGTGAGGCATGGTGACTCCTGGGCGCTGAGCAGTAGATGTCGGCCATCTTCTGCACGAGACCACGGGAAACGGCCGAAGCTATCATAGCAAGGGCAGGTATTCCAAAAATTGGTCGCCATTTACGAAGAGGCCTCACCACCAGCCCGCCAGCCCCGTAAGTTCCCAAGAACCTCAGCTTCATGGATTCGGGCTCCAGTACTCGTACTTGACGTCGTACATCCGTCGACCGAACAAATGACCAACAACTTGAGGTCACTAACCCTGTCACAAGCCTCGGATACGCGATTGTCTGGTAATAGCTCGAGGCACGAGCGTGCAGCCCTCGAATCCAAAATTGTCGTACAGAATTACGACATTGCATTCCCGCGTTCAGAATTGGCTTTGGGCGGCCTTAACCAAATCCCCATTGTTTGCCTGTTTCTCTGCAGACCTTGCGTGGATTCGTCCGAGGTGTGAGCGAAAAACCCTGTAAGAGACGCTGAGCATGGGTTGGAAGATGCGAGTTTAATCCAAAACGGAGTTTGAATAATGTGTGTACACACATACATACACATTGACCAAAAAATTTTCGGATCCCTGGTGCTCTGTTGCCCGGACCTTTCTCCCGCTCCTCAAGACAAACGGGCATGCCTAGTTTTGTATGATTATTTTATTTACCATGCTTATTCTTGCACTCGCTGCTTCCATCCGAAAAATGGCAACCTTTTTCCTCGGCCCAAGGGGAGTTTTTGGTCCCTTGCCAGGTCCTCCTGGCACGGCCGACGTTGGCAAAAGGCCGAGTGGCGCCTGGGATCTCCAAGGGAAGTGTGAAGCGGTAGGGCCTTGAATTTCGGAGGTCGGTATACCTTGGGTGTGAGTATGGGGTATACCCGCACCACAACATCTACTACTTCAAGTGGGGTCATCTTCATGCGGAGCTTTGATTACTTGGTCAAGAGTATTCCTTTGTAGTCCATGTACATATAGTTATACCAGAGTAGGCCCCAACCTAAGGCTAAGGCCCCTTTGTTACGGACTCGAGAATCCTACTTTCTGCGGAAGGGGCACTTGTGTTTATCCAAGAACGTAGTTCAAAAAGACCAACGGTCACTGACGGATGCCCAGTCACAATCGGAAGCTCCTTGCAGGTAGCCCAAAAGACCTCGCCCCCGATCCGAAATTGACACCCGACTTTGCAACCCCCCAAGGACCCTCACTCACTACACCTGAAATCATGTACCAAGAAACCTCAGCCCCAAACCGAATGGAAGCCCTATGTCACCCTCGAGTATCGTACCTTTGACAGAGCCCACAAAAATGAAGCCCAAACCTGAAACCCGGAACCTCAAGAACCCTGTTGTCAAGGTCTTGGACCTGGGTTGTGGCTGTGCCTTGCCTTCGGCTCCTGGCTTGAATCTAGGCTTCGGCCCTTGTGCGTTTGAGGGCTTGGGGTTTCGAATTTTGAGGGATTTGCAAGGTGTAGGGTTTATTGCGTGGTGATTGTGGTCGTCGTAGTCCTCCTCGTTGCCCGCCGTCCTCGTCAGTCACTAACAACTTATAAGGCTTGCCATAGTATCACCACCGTCCCTGGAGAGGCGCTGTAATTATACAGGCCCGTCTACAAGCATTATCCAGCAAACTTTACAGCCTTCAGATCGCCGCGGCTCGCGTCGCCAAGCGCGTCTTCGCCGCGGACGCCGAGGACGCGGTGCTGCGGAATGCGGCTGTGCCTTGGCCGTGCCTAGCCCTTGAGGCCACTTTGGGCCTTTTTCTCAAGCTTTGGAGCCCCTTATATTGTGCATAAGTACAGAGCTGCATATGCCACATTCGAAGCCATTGCTAAGTGGCTTGTGAAGTTCAGGGTTTTCCGGGAACCGTGCGGGTTCTCAATGAAAAAGCTCAAGACTCAAGCCTCATAACACCCCCCAAAGCGGGACCGAACACGGTTTCAGGTTCAGGTTTTTGGGATCAGTGATAAGTGTTTCGGGTTCAGAGTTTCAGGGTTTAGGATTTTCAGGGCTTTCAGAGGTCAACCTGCGCCGGAATGGAGCTGGTGCCGTGCTGTTGCGACACTGGCAAGGAGGCCGATCATGCAAGTAGGGCTGCGGCGGCTTCAGGACCCTCCAACCCTTGATCCCAACACCAATAATTGTTGCACCACGCCCTCAAGGCCTGGTTCTTCTCGTTCTTGTCATTTCTTCTTTTTTCAGGGCATTGCTATGACTATTTAGTCTTCGTTGTCACTGTCGTTAGCTTGACAATTATCCCTCTTCTCCATTAGGACTCTTATTATCCCTCTTCTCCAATAGGACTCTTATGACTCTTATCTGTATCTTTATAAAACTATATTGCCCTTTAGCCCCAAGCTCGAACCTGGCAATTCACCCTGTAGCGAGCAAGGCAGAGAGTCCCCAAACATGCAGCAGAACCTTTCTCACAGAGTCGCGGGCATGCGTCATGTCCTCATATTCCTTAGAGAATCAAGGCCCCTCAAAGCCCTGGTACTACCACCCAGGGTTTCGATTCTCTAGGCATTGCGGCGGTCTGGGGCGTTTGGGACTTTCGGTTTGGTGCTCTCAGGTTTTGAGTTGTCGGTGTCTGGCTAGAGGCCCTGAATGCAGAAGCCTCCAACTACAGAGAAGCGGGAAGGCAAGCCGCGAAACGTGTAGACTGCGAGATCGTGAAGGCATCAATCCCAACCAAACTCTAGTCTAAACCCCAAGCCCTGAACACATGCCCCTCAAGCTGATCGAGCCATGAGGGGATTGCTCCTGTCCGATAAAATTTGAACGATACAGAGAAGATCCCCTTCCCCTGTGCAATCATGACGTTCGAAGCCCGAAACCCCAAACCGCCGAAACACGAAGCCCTAAAACCGACACCCGAAACCCTAAAGCCTCCAAAACCCTAGAACCGACACCCTAAACCCTAAAGCCTATAAGCCCAAAACCCTAAACCCTAAACCACAACCCTAAAACCGACACCCTAGAAACCCCCACCCGATGCAGCAAGGGAGCTTTTCGGAGTACAGCTGGCGTCGGAAGGCCGGTCGCGAGCTGCAGCTTTCGGGTGGGGGTTGAGGGTTGTTGGGTCTTGATGCCTTTAGGATTGAGTTGTTTTGGGCTTTGAGGCCTTTAGGGTTTAGGGTATCGTCTTCAGGTTTGGTTTTTTACAGTCTGTGACTTTAGGGTGTGGGGGTTGTGGGCTTTTTGGTGATTTTGAAGTCTTTCGGGGTTTGAGGCAGAGGCCCATGCCATGGGACTTGCCTTAGAGCCTTAGAGACCGTCCACATGAGCGGGGGTCAGAAAGGTCGGAAGCGAGACGGTGTAGTTCGGTGACGGATTTCGCTTTTGGAGTTTTTAGGCCTGTGCGGGTTCCAGGGTCTGCTGAATACCAACACGTGGATCCGCTTTTGGCTACTATTTGCGGGTTATATACCCTCCAGTGATAGGGCTGTTGCCTACGACTCGGTAGGGTTTGGCTGCAGGAGCCTGGAAATCAATGCCCCAGGCGTCACGTTGCAATCGGTAGAGAAAGCCGCGCCAGAAGGATCCTGAACCCTACAGATACTTTCCATTGCAGTTCAGTGTTGGGGTGCCGGTTTCCTTAGCCTTACTCATTGGAGAGTGTAGTTGGAAAGCTTCAAGCCCCAATAGCCTACAAACCCGGCCCATGCAACCCCAAACCCTGAGCCCTCCAGCTCACAGCTTCACCCTAAACCCTGAACCCCCTAAACCATTAACTGCAGAGCCAGGACGTTCGCGATCTCCGTCGCGTCGCGCTGCTTCTCTGCTCAGACCCCCTTCGCTCGGAGGGTTCGGCAGAGCTGCTTGGGTTGCAGGTGGAGCGGTTTGTGGGCTCTTCGGTGTTATTGGGTTCTTTGTTGTTGGGTTCCGAAACCCCTAAACCCTAAACGATTTAGGGTGTCAACATCTCCTATTCCATCGGGTTTTTTGGGGGTCTAGAGGCTAGGGGTCGGAACCCCGAGCTTGAGGCTAGTTTTGGAACGGGTGCCCTTGGGGGGGGGGCAAAGTAGCCAGGTAGCCAGGATTCCTTGTAAGGCATGTTGAGTTGGATGATGTTAGATGCAAAAACTGGGATGAGTATCTACACTAGCAATATAGGGGTCGGCAGAAATGCGTAACAGTAGTCACCATATGAGTAGTAATATATCCTCAAACCCTCCCCTAAAGCCCTAAACCAGTTGCGTCTTTATCATCGCCAGCCTTTCGAGCAAGCAATCGACAGCAGGAAAGCATCGGCACATTCGAGGTTCAGTCCCCGAACCCTGTGCGCGGAGGTGTTTCATGCAGACCCTCCTGACGATTTCAAGGCTGCTGCGAAAGAATTCCTTCAGTTCTTGGGATGAACCCTTCGCAAGCTGTTCCGAGAGGACAAGACTGGGGGTTTAAGTTGTCTTGTAGTTCGAAGATGAGGAGCTGAGTGATGAAGATGTGTTTAGGGTTTGGGGTTTTCCGGGTCCTGGAGAGCTCCATTTGCGTGCAGGTTTCTTCCTAGTCTGTTTGCGTCATTGACCTTGCAACAAGAAAATCCGTGTTGCGATCATGATTGCAGCAACACCCAAGCTGTAAGGTCTGAAGTGGGAACCCGAAACCCGGAGAAGGGTCTCTCACAAAGCAATCAGAGCCCCAAAGCCGAAACTCTTGAGATGGAACTGTTACCCCCGCGTAAACCTAGACCTGAATAAAAACCTTGCAACCCGAAGCCCTCCTTCGCCCTCCTCAAAAACAGGTGGTTCCGAACGCCTGCGCGGTTCCAGCTTGGACGAGCCTCTGCGGCCACATTTGTTGCAGTCCAACGGTCGAATGGGGTCTCTCGAATCATGCCGAGGATGTATGTCTATAATTGGTGCAAATAGGGGATTGGCTCAGCATGTTAATTTGTGTTCTCAGCATCATTATCAGCATCTGCCGCACTTCTCCTTGGCAGGCATTGTTTTCAGTCATGACATCACTGCTTAGCCGTTGTGACTGATGACACTATGATCTCTTGCTCTTGTTGACCCTGGCCCGAAACCCACTAGAACCCTGAACCCCTAAGGCACTAAATCGTAAGCCCGGCTTCCTCGGGCAAGGACGCCGAAGCGCGAGGCTGCTCATGGCCGTAGAGCTCCGGCGACCCTTGGCAAATAAACATAGGACAATTCCCTATAGTCTCCGTTGTAGTTCCTTTTTTTGGGTTTAACCAATTTTATATTAAGGATCCTAAAAGGTAACCCCCAAAAAGGAACTACAATGGAGACTACAGGTAGGTTAGAACGACAGAGGACTTCAAGGGTTTGGGGCCAGGGGTTCAGTCGGAGGATGGGGTTTAGGAGTTTAGGGTTTGGGGTGTCAGGATTTAGCAGTTTTGGGCCATGAGATGCAGACCGCATTTCTGAGCAGATTATCATGTATGCTGATATGATGCGTGTGTTAGAATCTACCCGAATCTACATGTTGCTATTCCTCTTGTAGCTTCGCCGGCCCATGCACGGGTTTTGTACTGCTGTCTGAAATCAGGTATACCATGTGGGATGCTTTTAGGTCACGCCGGCTGGCATGCATGCAGTCTGATTTTGTGCCCCGAGCTTTACACTTGCCCTATGCGGGACGCTATCGCCCAACCTGAAAGCGCTAGAAGGCAGTGTCCAAGCTGTGAGGCTGTACAGTCCTTAAACCTTGAATCCCAAAGCCTAAACGCCCCAAACTAAGATTTTTAAAAAGAATAACCCCCAAAACTCTTCAAGCCCCAGAGCTCGGAATGGAAGGCTACTTTTGCATGGCCACCCTGCGGGAAGAAGTTCTTGAGCTGCCCCGCTTCCGCGCGCTTTGCCGACGAAGGGGCCGCCCGACCAAAGCGACAGGGTTTAGGGCTTAGGGTTCAGGGTTTAGGCTTTCGGGTTTAGGGGTTAGGGTTTAGGGTTTAGGGTTTAGGGACCCTACGGAACCAGGCTGTTTGGGTTCCCACACAGAACACTACAAACACTACGCAGCCAGCCCTAGGCACGTTCCCACATGACAGCCGAAGCCTCGCACCTGCGAACTGAACAAAGAGAAAAGGAGAGAAAGCGACAGAGAGAGCTTAGAATGCTGTTTGGTTTAGAACAAAGTCTATCTCCATGGATCGTCTTTTACTTCAGCGAATCAAGGCTCCTCAACCCTAAGCCCTAAGCCTAAAAGCCCAAAGCCCTAAGATACCAAAAAGCCCTGACAAGCCTTGAGGTGTCGCTAAGCCTGTTTAGCTTGCTGCATATGCGAGAGATACGAACAACCCGAGCCCACTTCGTTGATGCCGATGCAGGTCACGGCTGTGTCTTGAAACACTAGGCCCTAAAGCGCTAAGCGCTGAAACCTCTCGAGCCCGCAGGCCTTCAAATGTGCGTAACCACTGGGCGCAGTCCGAGTGATCTTCGGGGGAGGGTTGGACTTGGGGAAATGTGAGAAATTGTACCCTTATTGTTGAGGGCTTCATGGGAACTCAGTGTAGCCGCACTGAATCCCAACATCTGAACTCTGAGCAGTTAACGTAACAGGAATCAGTCGAAGGGACCTTCAGGGAACACAGCGTGCATTTGTAGGTCGACAGGGCTAGTTGTCGATGACCGAGCTCCTCAAGCACGGTTGGTTCTGCAGTGAGACAGTGTAGCCATGCAATAACCAGCTCAGCCTTACGGGGAGGAAATATCTTGGCCGGACTTGCTTCATTGACGCAGATAGGGAGGGTTGTGAGCAGTCAATCAAACTGGAAAGCTTCAACCCCGTCAGTAGCTAAGGCACCCAGCGACCATTTATACCCATATTATAGAGGCCTGAATAATTACTTATACTATTTTGGGGTTCCTTATTTTGTTTATAGTATAATCTACCCGGAAGCCTTATTCTAATTACTAAGGCCCATACACTACCGAGCCAGAAGCACTCTTTGGGTCAGGAGCCCAAAACCCAAGCCTTCGGAGACCTCACTCAGCAGTGGGGGTGGGTATCCTTTAGCCTTTTTTGGGGAACGAAAATTAGTCGAAAATTTCCTTTGGGGTACGAAGATCCTTAGATAATCCCAAAAGTTCACCTCTCGTTTTCCTCGGATAGTGGCCAGGCAACCTATAGGCACTACAGTCGAGGCTTCTCGTGCAAGCGCCTGGCTGCAGCTTCCTTGCCGACCCATCTCGCGGTCCCGCGGCCGCGTGACTCGGCGCAAAGGGACCTGGCGGCTTTTCAGATCTTAGGTTTCGGGGCTGTGGGACTTGTAGGAGGTTTGAGGATTTGAGGCTGTAGGGCTCGAAGTCAAACAGCTTACGAATGTAGAGTTTCAGTGCGTAGTGCTTGGGGCTTTAACAGAACCTTTAGATCCAAGGCAATGTTGCGATCTTCTCTGTTCGGCTCAGCCGTCGCTCTTCCATCGCACACCGGAAGAAGAGGACTTCGCCGTGCGTCGGGATGGCGGGCTTTGACTTTCCGGAGCAGTTGCTACTTCAGAGACTTCTGCTGCTTCATGATCCACGCTTGCTTCAGGGCTGTAGTATTTGTAACTTCGCAAGCTAAACCGAAAACCAGTGCGAGTGTGAGAGAGTCGAAACCCGAAGCCAGAGGAGTTTGAAGCTTAGACTCTTTGACGCGGTGACACCACCTAAACCCTAAACCAGAAGGAGGAGGCGGGCACAGGCCAGATGTGGACTGTGCGGCGGAGATGAATGCGAGGCAAGCAGCTTCTTTACAGGGCTTCAATTTCTGTCCTGCATGAGTGAGGTTTCGAAAGCTGCGGATAAGATCCCCCAACCACCACTTGCCCTGCTGTGGACCAGGCTCGGCTTCTAATCCCTGCTGCCTCTTTCCCCCGAAGCGCTCTGAAGCCAGAGGTGGCATCTCCGAGTCGGGGAGGCTGAGATGGACAAAGTCCCAAGCCAAAGCAGCGAAGTTCCGCCGGTGATGTGATTTCCTTCGAGCAGTCCCTGAAGGCCCGGAGGTGGAGATTCCAAGGCTGCGAAGCTTGACCTGCAGCCTGGGCCGTGGGACGCGATGACGACCTCCGCCACCATGACCACGACGCACAGGATGGCCGGCACGATGTTGGACAGACCACTGCAAGAGGACGAAGCATTGCAATGCAGTATGGACCAAGTGGCACGGCGGGAAGCGAAGCAGAAGCAAGAAAGAAGCGAAAGGTGCCAAAAGGTCCGGGTGCAGCAATCTAATCGGCAGAAGGCCAGGACTCAAGTGGACAAGTTCCTACAACACGACAGCAATCACAGTGACAGCTTCGATGTCAGCGTGGCCAAAAAATCGTCTGGCGGTCCTGTACCGAACCTATCAACGTCATTTCGCAGCAAAGAAGAGAGACTGGCACATGGTTCGTTTGGTCCTCCACTTCGGCGCAGACCCCTTGCATGGACTCAACTGAGACGACCACGACTGCTGCTAGGGGAGCCTCTGTCAGTGGATTGTGCCTTACATCCGTCTTTGGCGTGATTAGCACGGCTATCATCGGAACTGTCAGGTGACCAACCACCCTGTAGACGTCCTCATCAGTTTACCTCTCCATCTGCCTGCCTCGCTTGGAAGAAGAGAAATTTTGCGCTGAACTGCTTCAGATCCAGTGCGACTGTGCCAACCGGGCCTCGCATGTTCTGGGAGCCACAGACCTGAAGAACCCCCTTTTTTCACAACGGACTCGGCTGCTGCCCTTACCGCGGAATCCTAAATCCGAAACACAGACCTGAAGATCGTAAGCCTGGCCTGGTGAGTGGCATTGCGAGCTGGCCGCGGCGACGAGCTGGAAAAAACATGTCCAGTGGAAGGCGTGGGCATTTTTTCTGAGTGAAGACTGCTTCATGGCCAGAGACGGTTCATGTAGTGCCGCATTGCCGTTTTGTGTCAAAGATGCCCCTTCAGCACTGTTCCAAGAAGGTTTGTACGACTGAGACTTGAAGGAGAGACACAGAACGCCTGCCGCCCATTGTTGTCTACGGAGCATATGTGGGCCTACCGGAGCATACGTGGGCCAACTGTCCACAAATAGTTCCCTGAACCCTAAACCCTAAACCCTTAAATGGGCTTGTCCAAGTTGTGACTGTCCACAAGTAGTTCCCTAAACCCCAAACCCTAAACCTTAAACCTTGAACCCTAAACCCTTAAATAGGATTAAAGAGTCCGGAAATGGAGCTGGCCAGCAGCTGCCACGGTCAGTCCAGGAGTGTTTTGGCTCGAGCAGACTGTGGGACTTTGGGTTAGATTCCTATCTCTTGGCTCTAGTACACTTTGGGTTCTTCGTTTTAGGGTTGTGGCCCGTGCCAACATAATCCGTATCCATGCGACTCCACCAAGCTTCACGCAACTTAACGGCTTGGCTGCGCAGGATCACCCTGCAGAAGCTACAGCTCTGGGGATCGATGCAGTGTCTTATTCCCGAGGTTTAGGGCTCAGGGCTGATCAGCAGAGTCTGGGTTCAAAAGAATAAAAAGGGGTTTCGAGTGCCGTGGGCATGTCACTCCGTCGTAATTTTCGGAGGATATGGGGTTTAGGCTTAGGGCTTAGGGCTTAGGGGACTTCAGAGAAAGTCTGCCATGGCGACGAACCGACATGTGCTTTGGCTGGTGCTTGCCGCTGTGATTTTCGATTACTCTTTCGTGACGATGATGCGAGTATGTCTTCCCTTCCATGCGAAGGCTTTGGGTGGCTCCAGCACCATGAGTCTTGCCAGCAACCCTAAACCCTAAAAACTAAACCCTAAACCCTAAACTGTGGCTCTGAGCATGAGTCCTTCTGCCACAACCCTTGGCCATTGCTGTTTCTGTAGCTTCCGGTTAGGGGATGTTTGGGCCAGGCGGTTTTGGGCAGTCTGGTGTGAGGCAGCAAACCCGGGGACCCCAAATTCACAATTCTACACCGTACAAGGGCCCTACACCCTGTAAATCCTAATCCCAAAGCCCTCAACCATAAATTGTCGGAGCCCTCAGCCCCGTGACTTCGCTGTCTACTCGTTTGCAGGCGTGAGCTGTTTTCTGGCCCTTGTCGTCGCTTCGGGGCAGACGGGGGTTGGAATTCGCAGAAAGGCCTGTATTCATCTGAAAGGGCACCCCAAACCCTTTCTCCTAGTCTTGTCATCAGACCTCGCCTGGACTCGTCCCAGTGCAAAGCGTGGAAAACCCGAACCTATATGAACCCTTAAACCATGGACCCGAGACCCTGAATCCTAAACCCTGAAGCCGAAACCCTAAACCTTAAAGCCTCAATCCTGAACTTTGAGGATCGGGAGCTTGGAGACTGTCTATGGCCTCGGCCAATGGATCGGTGCCATCGTGCTGCCTCGGCTCTCGGACAAATGGGGGAGGAAGGCCAGCGATGCCCTTTACTTGGGAGGTTCATGGGTAGTTGTAAGTAGGGTTATTAGTAGCGTAACTGTAGTTATAAGCCATATTAGGGGACTTTTAACCCTACTTATAACTACCCATGAACCTCCAAGTAAGGGGTTCCCTGAGATCTAGACAGGCGCTAAGTAGGATGAGGGGTCTCAGAAAAAAAGATGTCTTTCCGGTTTGTAGGACTTCTCGCAGGTGTCCTTGGGGTTCTGCAAGGGTTCTTTTGGTAACTTGGGGGGCACCCGAAACTCTGCCAAAGAGCCAAAGCGTGTAGCCAGACTGCGAAGACGCCTTTTGCAGGCTTCAAACACCGCAGCCCTAAACCGAAACCCCCACGCATAGAGGGGCACTCAGATTTATTTACGGTGCATTGCTTCATGAAGGTGCTGTGGGGTCTCTGGGTGGATGCAAACAACCCAGCACCATCCGAACACGCAAGGCGCTTGATCACGCTTGCTTTTGGCCGGGTGGTATACCAAGCAACCGAAGCAAGCATCGACACATTCGTAGCCAAAGCTTGTTTGCATTCCTGTGGTTCAAGTCATAACTCGCCCGGCTTCTAAAAGCAGATAGGCAGCAAAGAGCCTGGGCATTCAAGCCTAGGTCTTGGCTCTGCCCTAGGTCCTTATGGCCACAGTAGGCTGTCGAGTCCCGACCCCCCAACCACCTAAACCTATCCGGAGCCCTGAGCCCTAGAGCTAGCAGAGAGAGAGAGAGAGAGAGAGAGAGCCACAGTTGATTCATAAAGACGGCACCACGTCCCCAAGGCATGTAGCAGGAATTCCAGCGGCCAGGATCCTTAAGGAAGTAAAGATGGTTTAGTACTCATGGGCCTAGTTCCATTCTCTCCCAAGCCTGTAACAAACCAATGAGCCTATGAGCAAAAGAGAACAACTTCGGTGGGTTCCTGAACCCTCATCCCTAAAACACCCTAAAGAACCCTAAAACAACCTAAAAAACCCAACAGTACAGGGTTTCGACTAAGGTCCCCCCCCCCAGCCGCAGGTGATTCTGGTCTTGTGTAGTGCCTGTGCAGCATGTGGCTACGGGCTGGCCTCTCATCTTTGTTAAGTTTGAGAGGCTCACCTCCATAGCAGAGATGGCAGTTTCGGATGAACAGGATCCAGCCATGGACCTTCAGCCACTCTCCAATATACTTATGCTCAAACTACAACTCAAGCATGATGTAACCATGCAGATGCTGCTAAGATAGCTTTAATGACTCGTAAAATAGTTATAGTTGCACTCTAACCATGCCATAGCTATCGCAAAACAAGCCACCACAATTTCCTGCAAGCTGCGCAAGGCTTTGCTGGGCCTGACCCTGGCCAGCCCTGGGCTGCTTCTGATCAGCCGGCTCCCGGTGGGCCTGGCGAAGCAGAGTCGTGGCTGAAGTCGGGGGGGGGGGGGATTCCGTAAGAAGCGATTACGGATTCAGCCAGTCGGGATCTCCTAAACCGGGTACCTACAACTCCTCTAAGTAATGCTCAGGCAGAATTGGATGCAAAAATAGGACTGGCGGCTTGCTTGTTTGTTTCGGTAGACTACGATTTCGACATGGCACGAGGCTTTAGCACTTGATGCGATGTCGTTGTTTGAGTTTTTGGTTGGCTGTCTGGCTTCTGAACCTTAGTCCTTTGCAGCAGCGCCAATCGACGATACCTTCCTTTAGAGGTTTCGGGTTCGCATGTGGGGATATCAGAGTCATTGAGTTGCAAGGACGGTCACCGTCAGCCGCGCAGTGGTCGCGGACTGCACAGAGGCCCCTTCCGCATGGTGTAGCCCCCGATCCAGAAGATTCAATTTGTACTTGTCATATGTAGGGCGTGATAGATAGGCACGGAGACGGCTCTGGCGGGTTTCCAATGCTGGGGCAAAACTGGCCGCTCGAAACTTAGCTTGGACTGATTTTTTTCAAGCGGTTCTACACTGTTCACCCTCAACCCCAAGGCCTTCAGCAACAAGGCCAAAGCCTACAGCAGTGCCTATAAGATGTCGACAAGCCGTGCCGCGATGCGCCTGCCAGGCCACTGGCGACCGCTCGCGGTGGATGGCCTACCAGTGCACTGCCCTTGCGCCCCTCGGTCGATTTGACGTTGAGGGCTTGGTATGGAAGCTACAACATGACCACATGGTTGTCCTTTTCAGAGGTGTTGAATGAAGAATAGAACAAAGAGCTGAAGGCACAGTCTTGCAGGGATCCCAAAAAGAGTTGCGGTATAGGGCCCCGTCTGCATTCCATACAGAACGTCCGTCCACCTGTCTGTGTGTTTGCCTCTCTGTCTAGGAGCTTGCGAACTTGCTGGAACTAGATGTCTTCAATGTATCTGACAGCAGTTAGATGATTCGGCACCAAATCGCATTTCAGTTTCCCGGATTCCCTGTCCCGTCTACACAACCCAAAAACGCTACCATCGCTCAATTCCCGGCCTCCCAGCTTTGAAAGAAAAGGGAGTTTCCGAAAATAAGGGGAGGGGTACCTTAATTTGGGGTCCTTATAATAAGGATCCTACTACTTATTTAGGGTATTATATGAGGGTCCCCTATTCTCGGAAACCCCCATGTGTAGAGTTTACGGTCCCTCCCTCCAGCCATGCGGGGGCGTCGCTCTGCGATGTTACAGTAGCAAGCGCGGACCTTCATCAGCCATGCCAGCCTTGTGCGAGTGTGTTTGTCGAAACCCTAAACCCCTAAACCCTAATTATTTCTGTTATTATTGTTCGTGTTCTTATCGGATGCCCGGATTCCAGGACCGGCTGCACGATTGGACCTCTGCTGGCCTCCCAGGAGGCCACTCGAAAAGTATTAAATCAAATCCCAAGCCCGAAATAACACTCTCTTAGGGGTTTAGGGGTTTGGGGTTTAGGGTTTCGGGTTCCCACCTTGCCGTGACCGAGTCATGGAATGGAGGAGGCAAAGTACAACAAAGCCTGAGCGCCAAACCCGAAGCCGTAGGTTCGTCCTGGCAGCCAGCCGAGGGACAAACGGAATTGAACCCCAACTCCTAAATGCCAAAGCCTTAAAATCCCTAGCATTCCTTACCCTTACACCGGCATCCCAATAAGCATTAAGTCCCGAGGCCCTAGAAGCTAAGCATAAACCTTAAACCCTAAACCCTAAACCCCAAACCCTAAACCCTAAACCCCAAACCCTAAGCCCTAAACCCCAAACCCTAAACCCTAAACCCCAAACCCCAAACCCTAAACCCTGGCTCGTCCTTGCTAAGTGGGAGGGAAAAAAACCCTAAACCCTAAACCCTAAATGTCATCTTTCTTTCAACCTCGCTAGTGGGCATAGATCCTCAGCCATGCGAGAGGGAAAAACCCTAAACCGGGTAGCTTTTCAACGCCTCAGCTGGCGGAGGCCCTCGGGGAGTTCGGCCCCATCGCCCTAGCCGCTGCCGTCTTTGCCGTGATCGCCCCTGTGGGATCCCCCAGCTTTTCAGGCTTTCTGATGTAGGGGCGAGAATAATTACAGTACCAATGCTATTGTGTGGTTCCTTATCTTCAGTATAGGATACTGGGCCCCCAAACCCGATTCTTATTATTGAGGCCCCTGAATTAGGACTTTTTGGGTGTGGTTTGGTGCATTTTCGGGATTCCAGAGTCCATAAACCCGGTGAAGGTTAAAGGTGACTAGTAGAGTCTACGAGCTTTTTCTTTCAGGCCCCGAGGCCATGAATTCCCCCTTGAATCTGCGGAAGACTGAAACTCCTGGCCCGTACCTCCCGAACCTTCCACATTGAGAGCGGTTGTCGTTTAGCCCTCCCATTTTTACTCTACTCCGCCGAGCTGTGAGAGTAGTCAGAAGCCCAAGGAAGCGTTGATTTTCAAAAGAAGCCCCTGAGACTCTTGTTTAGACCTACTGTTTTTGAACGCTTTAAGGTTTATGATTTACTCATTTTCCTGAGTTTTTAGGGACTTCTTGTCGGACTTCTTTCTCACAGCATAGTATCTGTCTGGTGAATCAGCCGAGTCTACTCGTCAGCTAACGACCTCTGCCTGGTATAGTCGATTCAAGTTGAAGATGTCAGGCCATGTCTACTAGCCTGTTCAGTACCCAGGCCGAAACCCTCAACCCTGAGGCCATGGTGCTGGTGCTTCCGGAAACCGCCCCGCAGAGGAACGAGAAAGAGAGCCAGGCCACTCCGCATGGGAAGCAGGGGTATGTAGAACTCCTTCAGGTTGGCGTGCCTATTGGAGGGCTCCTGTTGTTTATATTTCGTATCGGGGACCTACTCCCATATTAGGGTTTGGAGATCGGTATTTGCATACAGGCCCGCAATGGAATATTAAACCGTGGCTTCATGAAGACCTTGCATGAAAGTCACAGACGGATGGGAACAAACTCTCTCATGGGTTTTCCGAAAGTCACTTAGTCGTTTCTTTCTGCGGCACCTTGCTTTAGATTTTAAGGATTTGGGTTTGAGCTCTAGCGCTTATTCTGCCCAACACCTCTCTTACGACTAAGGAGGGACCCCATCGTTTCCGAACAGCACAGTCAGATCGCGCAAAGCTGCAATAAAAACAATCCGAACAACCTTACAACATAAACCCAACAGCCAAAACCTTGCAAGCCAAACCCTGAACCCTAAACCCTAAGCACCGAAACCCCTGATCAGGTTGCTCGAGTACCCCTCTGGCAGCAGAATGAGGCGCGAGAGCTCGTAGTTGAGGGGCTCGAGCTCTTCCATTATTGGCAACCGTAGATCTAAGACTTGGAGGATGTGAGCATGGGTTTAAGGTTTAGGGTTTAGGGAAGAGTTCTGGGGCTTGGGTGTTGAGGTTTACGGTCTAGAGGGTACTGGGCATGAGATTCTGACATGACGCCGGTGAAAGTCAAGGAAGAGTGGTGAACTTGATTCATGAGGGGCGGTGGTTAAGCCATAGCTCCTGCCGGGACTTCGTCCTACAGAGCTCTGAGTCTTAAGCCGCACAACATGAACAGGATAGACCCGGGGTGCAGGTGTGATCATTATGATTCTCATTTCTAGGTTGAACTGAGTACTAATGCTAACTTTTTGGGATGCTGATGATCATTATTCGTAGTATTGTTATTGTTATCATTATTAATATTATTGTTGCAATTTTGGTCGCAGGAGTCTTTCAAGATCTCGTTAGGTCCTGAAGGGCGGGATTCCCGGAAAAGCCTAGGCCTCAAACCCGTGGGAGTCCCACAAGCTGTGAGTCAAGCTCTGAGTCAGCTGAAAGCTCTTCAGCAAACCCCAAGGTGCTGATGATCTTGCTGCTCCTCGCCCTTCCCGAGCTTGGTTTGGTCTCGCACCAGGCGGGTAGAAGTAAAGGGTAGACCCCTGGGAAATAAGCCCCACTCCCTTGATGAGGGTTGCAGCGGGTATCGCTTTTTTCGGCCTTTATTTAAGAACGGTGGCTTATACCAGCGGGTCTGTGTGTCTTGTCTTGGGCCGTAAGCTGCAGAACACCTGAGGATGGTGGGGATTCTACAAGGTTTCTGTACGGGTTAAGGGTTCATGGGTTCAGGGTAGATTTCCAGGTTGTTGCTGCTTTTTGCATCTGCCTTCAATGTGTCTCGGTCGTGGTGAGCAGCTAGATCAAACCCTCCGCCTTCCCGATGTCTTCGAGGGATTGCGAGGACGTCTGAGGTACGCCCTGCCTGTGTTCCAATTGTACTTGGCTGTGGGGATATCGTGTGCGAACTCCAGTCAATTTGAAGCCATTTCTTGAAGTTTGTGTGCCCAGAACTCCTCTAACATCACTTTTTTTCCAAGTTGCGAGAGGTGTAGCAGCAACACCTCGAATCAGACAGCGCAAGCGAAGTATGGCCTTCAGCTTGCCACACTAGCCCATCCCACAGCCTTCCTTAGCCTGCCCGAAACCGCTGTCCCAACCCCCACAAACTCTAAGACCCTAGACCCTATGGGCGACTCGCCTGCTGCGGAGGGCGTGGCGCTGAACACCTACTCTATGAAGATTGGCATGGGCTGCTTGCCATGCGGAAACAGGTCTAAGTGGGGCTTAAGTACGGTTTAGTGTTTGGAATAATGTTTACTAACAGTAGCTCCTTAAGGGCTCGGTATCCTTCCATATATATATATATATTTTTTTTCTTTATATTTATTTGTTTATATGCATACCTACCCCAAGCCCATGTTCCTATCACCAACGCCCCTGCATGAGGCACTGTTGGCCTAAACGCTGTTAGGGTTTTGGGGTGTAATACCCCGAAACCCGTGTCCAATTGCTAACGGCCAAAACCCTAAACCCGTGTAAGCCCCTTTCACGCATAAGCCCCTGCCTGGCATAGAACCCAGCTCCAACGGCGTGGAAAACCGAAACCAGCTCAGAAGGTTTTGGTTGTTTAGGGTTTTGGCGTTTCGGGCCTTTCGGGCGTTTTGGGTTCCACAATTCAGGGGTTCGGGGTGGCAGGCCATGAAGAGGTCTGGTTTAGGCTTGATCTCTAAGCATCCTCGTCGAAAGCACTGCGCCCCGCCTGTTACAAACCCACCCTGAGCCCATTCAAGCTTTAACGCACCGGAGCCACGAAAGGCTAAACCCTGACGCCAAGCAAAGCTGTAAAGACCGTCAGACCAGCCCGAAAGTCCGACCCTAAAGCCTTAAACATCTAAGCCCTTCACCCCCAATCCCAAAGACGCCCTAGAGCCATGCCTTAAAGCCGCATAACCCTCTATTCAACAACCGCAAATCTCTGGCAAATCCATAGAGCCATAGAGCCCCGAAGCAGACAACACCTCCAGAAACGACTCCACCGAAACCCTAAACCCTAAACCGTTGCAAGGAAAGCCCTGGATCGCCAAAGTGAACTCGGCCTCCGCCGTCCTACAGGCTTTGTCGGGTTTTAGGGGATACGGGTTTAGGGTTTAGGGTCTAGGGTCTAGGGTTTTAGGGGATACGGGTTTAGGCTTTCACGGTTTTGTGGCTTGAGTCCGTCATGACTCTCTTGGTTTCGGAGTTTGCCTTTCTGTCACCTGGTGTGTTGGAGGTTTAGGAGCCTACCCTGCGTTCCCGCAAACCTTTTTTGCAACAAGGACTCGCATGGAAATCCGAAAACCGTCAACCTGACTTCAACTTTTTGGTTCTGGGTTTTTTTCGCCAGATTGCCTTTAATGTCTCGTGTTGGTACCTCGTTGTGCTTGTGGCCAACATCACAAGTTCGATTTCTTGGGCTCAAGAATTCAGCAATCGTATGCCGCAGCCTGGCCCCAAACTCCGACGCCGGTCACCTTCCATCCAAAACCAAACCGGCTCCTTGAACCCAAAGGTACGTCCTAAAAACCCCGAGGCCCTGAAACCGGTTAGGCTGTGGTCGCTGGCACTGTTTGCGCCAGCTTAGCCCGCCGCGGGTGGAGCGGCATGGCGCAGCTTTAGAGCCAAGGTAATGCCCCGGTTCTAAACACACATATCCTACACCCTAAACCGTAAACTCGAAACCCTAAACCCCTAATTCCTAAGCCCTAACCCCTAAACCCTAAACCCTAAAACCCTAAATCCCCCAAACCATACGCCTTTGAAGGGGGCGGAGTTCCGGAGTTCAGGATCCCCGGAGGGATCCGGAACGGCCGAGGTGACGCCAAACCCTCGAGCTCTCAAAGGAACCCCTTAAAGGAACCCTAGAGCCTAACCTAACCAAACCCTAAACTCTAAACCCTAAACCCTAAACCCATCAAGCCCTAAAGCTCCTTTCTTTCCACATTTTTTTGGGGGGACCGAGGCGATACCACGTTAATGCAGCTTGGCTGTGGCAGCTTCGCTGCCGCCTCCCTGGCGATTTTCTTCTGGCCCCTGGCTGGAAACCATGGACCTACCAACACCTGTTTGTTTTGTCGGGCCTCTCTCTCTCTCTCTCTGTCCATCTATCTATCTATCTATCTATGTATCTATCTATCTATCTATCTATCTATCTATATATATATATACATACATGAATTGAGAGTCGATACTAAGGTTTACAACCAAACCCTACCAAAAGCAGTAGCTTGTGGTAGTTTCCCGTAATTAAGCCCAACAATTCCTCCATGCGGACCTTGACCTTGCACCGTTGAAGTCTGCTTAACTACGGCTGGCCCCACTCTTTTTGTTTGGGCTTTTCTGGGTTACGGTTTCTTTTGCGTGCGTGTTGGGCTAGACCGGGCTGCTGGACAACGAGGCCTCTTGCAAAAAGGGGCCTCCAAAAGGTATAGCTTTGATAGCCGACTTACTTCGTAACGCAAGTGAAACCCTAAACCCTAAGCCCTAATGCGGGCTCGTCCTTGCCATGTGCGAGAGCAAAAGCCCTAACCCCTAAGCAGCCTTGCACTGGGCCTTGCACCGTGAGGTCCTGTCGAAGGTTGCAGATTCGGTTTCGAGATCTGGTTTGAGGGAAGGACCCTCGGAGCCTGAGGCCGCAAAACCCCTTAAGGCCTGAAGCAAGCCCTCAACCCCTCCCAAAGCCATAATACAATACATGCTCGGAATTATAGTACTTGGGGCCTGTATTAGGTTCCCTGGTTTTGCAAACCCCCATGACAAAACGTCTTGGCGAGAAAGGCCTGTCTGAAAGCAAAATTGATGTCTGCTGTTTGCTCGCCGTTCTAGGTTTTCGGGCTGGAGGATATCCGTGTTCCGACATCCTGGGTTTCTCCAGTATCAGGGACAAAGCCTCAACAAGTTTATGTTCAAAGACGCTCAGATGCTTC
Organism: Symbiodinium necroappetens; assembly: GCA_905231915.1. Lineage (NCBI taxonomy): Eukaryota > Dinophyceae > Suessiales > Symbiodiniaceae > Symbiodinium > Symbiodinium necroappetens. Next base: position 20,943 of record CAJNJA010074252.1, on the reverse strand, counting down.
GCATAAAAAACCCTTCAAGAGCTCTAGAACCTAGGAAGCCCCCATCATAACTACCCGAATCCCAACACCCCACATTTTCGAGCCTTTTTTAACAAAACCCTTTTGGGTACCTCTGTAGGCAGAGCCCCGAAGCGATCGTGGCTTCTGCGCCCCTCGCCGCTGCCGCCAACTCGGTGCTGCGAAGTTTTCCCGCAGCGTTGCTGAGCGACTGGGCCTTCGGGTTTTTGGTGGTTTTAGGGTTTAGGGTTGGGGCGCTCCGTAAAAAGGGGTTCCTTTAAAGGGATCTATGAGGGTGCTATAGGGGTTCAGAATGAGGGGGTTTAGGGGTTGAGGGGCTGAATTCATCAGGGCTTGGGATGTCGGGTTTGAGGTACTAGGAATTTAGGATGTACATAGGACTTTGCGGGTTGATCGTCGACGCACCTCAAGCGCTTGGTTGCGGCCAGTGGGTACCACTTTTCCTTTCGCAAGTTATCAGTGGGCAGATTTGCCCGTTTACAATCAACATGAGAAGTCAGAGTTACATCAATCTAATGAACGCCTTCTCTCCCGAAGACAGCACCGCGCCCTGGGGCCAGGTTTGTATTTCCTTGCGGGCCTAGGGTTCTTAAGGGAGGAAGCGGAGGACGCGCATTATTTCAGCCCTCATCGGCCCTCACCCCCCGGCAGCCTCGCTGGCCTTACGCCCTTCGACTCCTTAGACCCTGACCTGCGCACGGGGTGCGGCTTCCTACCGTATGGCTGCGTGAATTGTAGCGCTACAGGATGCTCTGGGTATCACCACGGTGGAGTGGCCTGCGCTTGCTGAAGCCAGCGCTAATTGCTTGCTTGGGCCTGCGGCGCAGGGAGCCAGAGGCCGTAAGACCCAGGCCCCAGACCCTAAACCCCTAAACCCCTTTTAACCCTAAACCCCTATAACCCCCCTAAACTCTAAACCCTCAAGGTCTGAGCCTGATCTACATCATAGGTCTAACACTGAAGTCTTCAAATCCGACCTCGCTTGTGGGCATTGATCCTTAGCTATGCGAGAGGGAAAAACCCTCAACCCCTTGATGTACCCCACAACGCTCAACCCTCAACCCCTTGATCGATACCTGTTTTTTGGAGTCCTTGGGCTCAAGGCAAAGAAGTGCCGGAGCAGCGGCAAGGCGAAGCGATGGGCTTGCCGCTGGCCTGCGAGTTTGGGGCTTGCAGAAAATGGGTTTAGGATTTATAGCTTTGGGACGGTAGGATTTTGGGTTTTCCATTGCATGGTCCATATAGTAGGGTTTAGGATTTTAGGGCGAAGTCTCCGTTGCAAGCCAGTTGCAAACAGGGCGAGATTTTGACCTTTCGCGCCTCCCGCAAGCAAACGTGCAAAGCAGAGGGCTAAAGGCATGCGGTTTGGGAGTTGATGCGATATCGCTGCGAGAGTCGCGTAGGTCCTGGATACTCCGCAACCCTAAACCCCAAACCACCTGCAACCCCGAAACCTGCATGGATCCTGGGTATCGGCGGGCAAAGCATGGTTTTTAGTAGGTTGAGTCTTATGGGATGCCTTGTTGTCTTTGAGCTCCACTGATTCGAGTCGATTCGTTTCACTTCAGTCAGACCTCGAACCATATGCCTCGCCTGGAGTGTCCGAGTGTGAGCGCCGAAAGCCCAATCGGTAACTTGGTTTTGCAGGTAACCCCTCAGCTACAGAGATGCTACAGGGAGGAGCCAGAGAGAGAGCGAGAGAGAAGGACTGGGAATCGGAAGGAATGGAGAGAGAGAGAGAGAGAGACACACACAGACTGGGGGCTTGGCCCTCGGGCCGGAGGGGTTTTCCCCTCAAACCCCAAGCAAGCAAGCAAGCAAGACACACAGACAGAGAGAGAGAGAGAGGGGGCGCAGCGAAGCGAAAAAAGAACAGTGAGGAAAAGAGGAAGAGATAGGTTTCGGGGCATCGAAAGGTAGGTCTTCCCCTCGCCACCCGAGGCTAGATGTGTGCTCCTCTGCCCTTCGCGTGGCCGCACCTGTCTTGGCCGGGCTGCTTATGGACTGCCGGAGTTCGGGTGTTGGCTTAGGGTTTTGAGGGTCTTGGTGAAATGGGTTCTGTGCTAAAGGCGGTAGCTGAGATGTTGAACTTCAGCTGAATCAGCACATACTCGAAGAAAGTGCTGCAGCAGGCTCTCAGCCGCAGTTTCGCCACTCCGAGTCAGCATTTTCAATCCCTTTCGGCCGGGTGCCGCTCGCCTTGTGCCGGGAACTATTTTCGGTGTGTCAAAGTCCAAGGTCCTCGCGTCCTCTTATCATGCTTGAACCCATGTTTTTGCAGGGACACGACTCCGTGGGAAGCATAACGGCATAACAGTTTAACAGGGAAGCGTCAACGCTTCAGTGGTGACGAGTGACAGGCACTGGAAAGGGACATCGCCACTACTGTGGTTACTACTTTCAACAGGCCTCTGAAACTTATGCACCCATAGGCACGTGGCTTCCGCACAAAACAGGCCATATCTCCCCGACAGTGCCAGGGTTTAGGGTCGTGGGTTATCGAAGTCGAATCAGGATCTTTCGAGCCTCTTCTTTCACAGACGTGCAACCACGATCGTTTGCTACTTCCTTGAACTGCGAATATTTGTCTCCTGAACCTTGAGATCCTTGAGTTCAGGACAGCTTCGGCGGGCCTTCCGCGTTCCTTTTCCAAGCGGTTCTGTTCCTCGCGGCCGTGGTGGGACTGACGTTGCGGCAGCGGCGCTGGGACAAAGAACACTTGCGATGCAGACTCTGCAGTGCGGGGTTTTCAAGGTTCAGGGCTGACCTGCTGAAGGGTTGCAAGTTTTGGGAGGCTTTGATTCATCTGCTCACTGGTGGAGCAGCCGAAGGGGAGCAGGCTAGACTCGGCTAGACTGTTTGGGTTGAGGGCCTGCAGGGCTTTTAGCAGAGTTTCCTGAGCAGAGGCCTCATCATGCCTCATCTGCTTGCAGCCACGAAGTTGATGGTTTCAGGCGTCTGGCTCATTCCAAGCAGGGTTAAGCTGGGCCAAGCTTGCCGATTCGGCTCCCTGTCCCAGCCTGTTGCCAGGCTCCTCAATAGCAGCTTTCCTTCACCAGGAGCTTAGGGAGGTTCTTCCGAACCGGAAGCCTTAAACTGAGCCCACCCGACAGCCCGAAGAGTGCCATGAAGTCATGGCTCCGTGGTGGTTCTGGAGCTATGTGGTGGTCACGGTTGTGGGCGCCGGGCTGCACGACCGCGTGCGGGAGTGGAGCGCGAAGGCATCATTTGCACCTCACACCTAGGATTTGTGAGAGGGGAAGCCGGCGGTAACAAAGGTCGATGTCGTACTACGCTAGTGACAGCCACATGGAGTGAAATTCAAGAGACTACCATGGTGGCCGAGCTGATGTTTCAGTCCGCGAACCGAAATCCTGGGCCCGACCCTGCTGTTTTGCCTGCAGGTATCCGGCGTCTGTTCCTAGAGGGGCGTTCTTGAAAGCAACTGATGTTCAATGTAACTCCACGTGCATTCTCAGTATGCATCAAATGTACGATGATCTAAGCGGATATGTCTTGGTAGCGGTGCAGGATGGTGCAGAGGATAGAGCTCTCGAGCAACGAGACTTCGAAGTTGTGTTCAGGTGCATCCGCTCGAAGACAAAGCCTCCTAAACCGTAAGCCCCCGTATTACCTTATCATAGAAGATCCTACTAATTTGCTGCGTTTGGGTCCCCCTGTCTCCGAAACTCTCTCTTTAGCGTTAGGGGCAATTCCCGGCCAGGCCAGCCGGGAGGTCCAGTACATCACACAGATGCAACCGGACTCTTACGGCTAGAGTAAGAAGCCTTTTAACTTTTTTGGGGTAATAGAGACCGTATAGAGTACGCCAAACCCAGAAACCCTGCTTTAAACTTCTAGCTTGCCTGTAAGTAAGGACTTGCTTTCCGGCGGGCAACCCTGGTGCGATCTGGGCGGCTACCACGTGGCGACGTATGTCCGCTTGATCGAGGACCCGCAGAAAGAAGCGAGCTTCTTTATAGAAAGGGTTTAGGGTATTGGTCGTGAAATTCACTAGAAATGCTCCTAGTAATATCAGAACGACCAGGAAAGCAGCCGTAATGACAAGCAGCGAGACTGGTAGCGGCAGCAACATGTAATGCTTTGCATGTATTCTTATACTTGCAGCTGAGTACGTATCCCATATTGCAGAAGAACGATCATACCCGTCCCGCAGGAGGGTAGCTGCTTCGGTAGCTAGGGGCTCGTAGGGGTTTGTGTCTCTATGCTTGACTTTCTGTGGTTGGGGGGGTTTTGCCTAGCCGAACCCCCAACAAGTAAAGCTTCGCGCGGGTAGCAGGGCTCGGGATCCGATCCTACAGTAGGACCAGTACAAGGGGGTTTCAAAACTAGCGGGCCTTCATGTAGACGTAGTAAACTTATAATTCTTTTTTCAAGGACCTATACTTCTAAAGTCTATAAAGATAAGACATTCCCAGACTGACGACGCCGACATGCCGTAAGGCAAACCTGTAACCCTGGAATCCTTGAACCCAACAAGCCACAAATCCCAAACCCTCCAAGCCGAAACCAGAAAAACTCGAGGAACCTAACAGTGAGACCGCAGGCCCCTAGCCCTAAGTCTCACTAAGTTCGAGGTTCTTACTCCGACTTGTCGTGAATCCTTGCCAGCCTGGTGCGAGTGTGAGAGTCCAAACCTTCATGTGACATGCCCTAAGAGTTTAGGGATTAAGGTTTAGGGTTTAGGGTTTAAACCCCGCAAGCCCTAACGCCAACCCCGAAACCTCAGACCCCCAACCCCTGAACCCTAAACCCTACACCCCTACACCCGAAAACCCTAAACCCCGCACCCGAACGCCCTAGGACTGGCTGCAGCAGTACTTGGAGGCTCGACCCGCGGAAAACACGAAACCCTTAAAACGCTGAACCCTAAACCCAATCGTGCCCTTCTGAATTCCATTCAGGGAGCCCTTTAAGCAACCCTTTTGAAACCGGACTTGATGACTGCCAGCACTGCCTCCTCTGCCGTTCTTCAGCCGAGGCCCGAAAACGTTAGCACACAAGCACTCCACTCCCTTGGATAGGCACTCCACGCAACGACCACCGAATGTTGAAGCCAAACTTCCCTGACCACATGCGGCAGCTCCAACAGCACACAATCCTGAATATCGGGATCGACGAGGACATCAATGTTCTTTAAGCAACCCTAATCCCTAAATTACTCAAAATATCCCAGCATTTTCAGTGCCCAAAGCAGCTCTTGCTGAGGCGCCAGATCTGGTTGATCCGACTCTTCGGCCCTTCCTCCTCGCCTCGAAGACAGCCCTCCGAACTGGTTAAGGGCTTAGTGTTCTGGGTGTAGAGGAGTCCAGTAGCAAGAAGGGTAGAGGATGCCTTAGCTTTTTGAATTTTTTGTTAATACTTCATAGTATCTTTTCTGAGGTCCTGCATGCTCTGGAGCCGCAGAGCCCGAAACCTAAACCTCAAATACTGAAACCCTGTATGCATAAAACCACGAAGCCGCTGAACCTGTGAAGTGTGCCGGAAAAAAACTCAAAAAACCTCCCTAAACCCTAAACCCTAAAAATCCTCAGGCCGCCCATGCCCTGCCTCAATGTCCGCAGCTGGTGCTTCCGGCGCGGCTGATAAGTACGGAGTGGCAGCTTCATCAGCTGAAAGGCAGCAAGGACTGGCGGCTCCCAGAGAGCCCAATACCCCCTTAATTAAGGAATAGACCTTAAATTCTAGGGGCCTAGGGGTATTGGGCTAGCTGTTTTCTGTCCAAGGTTTGAGCTAGGTAGGGCGCTGGGACCAGTTCCGTTCCAGAATGTTCCTCATTGAGTCTAACAGGATCCTGTTTCAGTATTTTTTTGAAGGACTTCAAAGGGCCAACCTAGTTAAGTAATATGTGATCTTAAGACGGCTGAAGGTTTAGGGACTCCGAAGGTTTAGGCAAGAAGTCATATCCTGGAGCTAGGCGGGCTTCAAGTGCCAGCAACCACTCAGAGTCTTGTAGCATCTTGATACAGGGAGTCTTGAAACCTATCCCCGCCATTAAAGCGATATCAAACCCTAAACGCTACTTGCATCCTCAGGCTGATGTTTAGGCCTTCTGCACTCCTGAAGGCGGCAGAGGCCAAGAGTGGGCTCTACAGCTGTGGGGCTTAGAACTTTCGGGATGTAGCTTTCGCATGTCCGATTTCGGTGTTTTAGGATTGAGGCCTTCGGGTCGAGTGCTGGAGTTTCCCGGTTTCGTCCGGATCTCGGCGTTCTTCCAAACTACCCGTCGAATCCCCAGTTCATACGAGTGCAGAGCATGGTCTACGGAAGTCTGCTACTTGCATGGCCCATCCTAGTGCATCAGACTCTATAGGTACCTATTCGGGATAGTTTGAACCTTTCCTTCGTGGTTTGACAAAAAAAGCCCTAGCTATGATTCATTTTCAAATTGTTGAAATCGACACCTAGCACTGTACTGGAAAGGATTCCCTTCTATCCGGCCTGATCCTCCATTCTGCTGACGTCGTCGAGATGCTCTTCCTGCATATCAAGATCCTTGGCCTCTACTCTGGAGGGTTTAGGGTTTAGGGTTTAGGGGGTTTGGTAGAAGTTAGAGTTGTGAAAACGCTGTTTCGGGATGTGAGACTGCGTTTGGCACCGACACGTCCTTGCTGTGCGATGCGGTGCGATGATGACCCTGGCCTGGAAAATGTGGAGCGGCGTGTTTATTAGCAAGGAATCGAAGCTTCCCCTATGCAATTACCCCAATCAAGGTACTTCGCATCTGAAACTACGACAGAGTGAATAAGACTCCCTCAAGTCAAGTCGATTTCTACGACCCCGTTTCAGAAAGAAGACTCCACGGCGTGCAAGATCTCAGGTTTGGGGTTGTTGAGCGTGAGGTTCAGAAAGAAAGCGAGCCCTTATAGATTATAGATCCCTCTAGAACCCCTCATAACACCCTTCCGAGACCCCCTCGCTATGTCTAAGGATCCAGGAGAAGCTGCCAGCGCTATTCCAGCATCACAGCACCGCGATGCTCTCGTATCGCGCCTGGCAGCGCACGCTGGCGGTGCTGAAGACCTGGAGTCTCGGCAAAGCCAAGGAAGTTTAGGGTTCGGGAGTAGTGAGTAAAGTAGTGGTGGTAGTACTAGTAGCAGCCGCAGTATCATGGTTATGATTTTAAGGTTTTTTGAGGCTTTGAGGATTCGGATTTGGGGTCTGAGGCTTCATATTCCAAGTCCTCGCTGTGTGAAGGCATCGGATTGTAGCTGGGATTCACACTCTTTGGTTGGGAGGTCGATCCATCACCTTCGCCATCACTGTCAATATCCTTGTTGCCGCATAACCCTCGGCCCTAACTAAGCCCCAACAGGGTTAGTAGGGGTGGTAGTAGGAATCGTCGTCGGCGCCGTAGTAACCCATGGTAAGGGACAAGAGCCAGGTTCAGCTACAAGGTCCGCCCTTACATTTTCGCCAGCGACAACAACTGCGCTGGGCAGTGGTGCTTCTTCGAACCCTGTGCCTGGGCTGATCCACGACCTGGGGGTACGACCGGTGCATATGCCTGTACATGACTTGTATGTGTGTGTGTGTATATGTATGTATGTATATACCGTTATACATGCACATACATACAAACGCACGCATGGATATGTGGAAGGTGCTCCTGTGCCGTGGTTGACACATCCAACCCTTCAGCAAGCCATGAGAGCACCCGAAAGAATCCTCCAGATCCCGTAAACCCTTAACCCTAAATCTAGCTTGTGAGCATAGTCCGCAGACATGCGAGAGGGAAGAAACCGATCCCCCGACTGTGGCAGAGGTGAGGAATTCTGCCCAACCGAACTGTGCTTCGACGCACGGATCGACTGGGCCCCGTGGCACACATCTGTTTCCAACCGTTCGGCCGGGATGGCTTGGAGTTCGGGTCCGGGGTTAGTAGGGTTTGGAGTTTTTCGGCCGGGCAAGCTCCAATCAAGCCTGTGCAAAAGGGCTTATTGTTCGTGTTGCTGGCAGCATCATCACCATTTTCGTCATTGGTGTCTGTGTCAGTTACCCGCGGTGCGATTACCGACATTCACGTCTGGTGTCGTGGCCGTTGAGGTTTGAGGTGAAGCTGTTATGACGACTTGTGCTCAACCGCATGCTTCTGACTGTGCGTCTTCGTAGTGTTGGTCGGATGCTCTAACATAAGTCACCGCTGCTGCTGCTGTTGCTGCTGTTGCTGCCGTTTATGGGTAGGCCCGTTTTGGTCGTGATTGGGGTCGCTTGGTATTGTTGCGGTGGTGGTTTTGGTGGTGGTAGTTTTTATTTTTTGCTCGGCTGCTCAAGATGCGGTTGCTGATGATTTTGCAAGCCCTGTTGTTATCGTCATCACCGTGGTGTTAGTAGTGGTGACAATGGTGGTGGCTGCGGTGTCTGTGCTAGTCGCAGTTTTGTTGTTGTCACGATCGTCGTTCTCTCGCTTTTCTTGTTGCATTTGCTGTGGCTGCTATTGCGGGTAGTTGGTGGTAAGTTGAACTTAATTGCTAGGCTACGGTAGTTCCATAATCGTGACCAATTTTGAGCCAGCAGCAGCCGCAGCAGCAGCAGCAGCAGGTGCAGACCTTGCAGTCGGCACGTGAATGGACGTGGACGCAGAATTCGAACCCACCGGCTGTTTCAGCATCGAGCCCGAGGCGACTATATGTCACTAACCCGCCGTGTGTCATCTTGACAGCTCCCTCCTTGAGTGTTCGAGAGTTCGAGATGGGAAACGGGCCAACAGAACAGCAAGTTGCCCCCGATCAGGATGTCAGAAGGAAATCCTGAGGGTCTTCACATCTTGTAGGCCATACATCCCCACATCCCCGAGAACGGTCACCGGACGACGACGATTCGAGATGCCCAAGGTCGAAAACAGCTTCGAGCATTTCCTGGCGGTACTCCACAGACTGCTCACCGCCAGGCCTATCTTCGGGAAGAGAAGCCGTGTAGGGAGACCAGCTGCACACCATACCGCAATACAAGCAGATAGCACCACGGTTCTCCTCTTGTATTCAGGGTGTGGGGCTTAGGGGCAACAAAACCCAACATCCCGACAATGTATGTAACCGGACATCGGTTACAGGAGTGGGAGTCTCAGATGCCTGTTGCTCTAGCGGCTTTTAGTGGCTTAGTATCTAGGTCACTAGGTTGTTAGCACTGGCACCCTAACTCGGATTATCCTTGTCATTGCCTGTTAAAGTATGAGCTAGCTAAAGTTGACCTCACCCAAACCCTCTGCCCTATGCCCTAAAATTCTTAAGTCTACGCCTACGACCCTCACCTAAACCCCAACTCGCAAACCTTAAGCCCTAGCCTATAAGCCCCTACAGCGCCTGAAAAAAACCGCTCTGAGTCATGACCCTACAGGGGTTTCCTTAAAACCGACCCTAAACACTAAAGCTCGTAACAGCACTGAGAAAAGGAGCCTTCAAGAACGCAGCAAGCTTCGTAGCAAGGCCCGGGGTGCCTTGGCCGACCTACGCTTACCTTGGGACCGAGATTCGTGCGGCCCGGCGGCGAGGTGTTTTCTCAGAGTTTGTGCTTGGGGGCCGGGAATTTAGGGTTACTATAAAAGCCCCAATCATTGCCAATACTATTCCTTGCTAGATTCTCCCTGTTCTAATTATTGAGGCTTCTACTTAGGGGCTGAGTAGGTAACCTTCAAGTTTTGGGGCTGATCTAATCCTTCTAGAACTTAACATGTTAACCCTTCTTTGGCTAGGGTACTCAGCCCCTACGTGGAGGTTCGTGGGTAGTTATAAGTATGCGTTATATGTCCCCTAATATGGGTTATAACTATCGTCACCTTAATTACAACCCACCTTTAACTACCCATGAACCTCCAAGTAAGGCTATATATGAAGGGCCTGGGAGCAGATGAGGTGATACTTTTACCTGCCCTCATAAACGAGGATGCACGGCTTAGGGTTTAGGGTTTAGGGTTTAGTTTAGGGTTTAGGGTTCAGGGTTTAGGGTTCAGGGTTTAGGGTTTAGGGTTTGGCCACCAATAACTAAACAAAATGCCAGTGGCGTGGTTGGGAACGGCGGCATCAGTAACCGGGCCTGCATTAAAGGGTACAGACTTTGTCTTTTTGGCACAACCTGCCTACCAAGTGGTATGAGGGTCACTTGCAAAGTCTGCGTTTGGGTCATTTGTGACTTGTCGCTTCTAACTTCCATTCTGAGTTTACCAGTTGAGAGCCTCAGGAATACCGCCACCTTACTGCAGCTCGTGCGCGCACTTGAGACCAGGCAAACAGCCACAAGAACAGGAGTGATTTTTTGCTTTCCGGTAGCCAGAATGCCACGGGACAGCGCGAGCCACAAGTGAGCCAAAAGCAGAAGTCACAAGTGACCTACCTTTTTGCAAATCAGGGAGTGCCTGTGGCTGAACCATTTTTTAAAGCTGTGGGGTCTAGGGGCCGGGATTTCAGATTCATGGTCGCGCGCGCTACGTAGGAGAACCCTACGCCCCAAAGTACCAACATTAGGCCCGAAACCCTTACCATAGCACTGGTGAAGCGATGTTGTGAAGGGCTTCATTGCGCCCCCTTGCATTTACAGAGTTCTCCGTGGCCCCCCCCAAAATCGCATGAATAGGCATCCTCCCGAAATCCTAGAGATCATCCCCCTAAATGAGAACTTTTTTCTATACGCGTGATACTGTAGTCTCCAGGGTTGACGCTCACCAGTTCCAGGTGATTGATGGGAAGGAGGTGGTCCCCATCTACGTAGGCAATTCGAAGGCTTCCGTGGATGGCGGGGTGTGCCTGGGCCCTGAAGTGCTTTTAGGGTTTAGGGTTTAGGGTTCAGGGTCTGGGTTTAAGGTTTAGGGTTTAGGGTCCAATCGGAAAGTAGGGTGAGGTGTTGAATTCAGGTCTCCTAGGATGTATCGGTTGCTGCCCGCCCTCGACTGGCAGCTCCAAGCCCTCGTGCTACTATATAGTATGAAAGAAGTTGACCGAAGCGGCACCAGGGATAAACATTGATTGGGTCTTTGGCTGCTATTTGGTTGGACCAGGAAAGCGCAAAAAAACCTCATCAAGCACATGCCCAACATCCAAGCCGAGTAGCTGCAGCAGCCAAGCGTGAAAGCCAGGACCTAGTACAGGCAATCAAATACAGGCACAAACCAGCCTATATCAGCAACTCGTTTCATCAAAAGCACATATGGCCAAAGGCCAGTTTCGTAGCGGGGGCTCAATTCTGTGCTCATGGTAGTCGTCACCGCAGTTGTAGCTGCCTGACCAATGACCCAAAGGATGGGCCCGGCCTTAGGCGGGGCTTTCACGTTTCCGAGGACAGGCTGCAGAATTATGTAGGAACCTGATTAAGAAGCCCCGGTTTAATAACCCCAAATAGTATACACACTGAGAACCCCAAAAAGAACCCAAGGTTGCTTGGCCAGGTTCCCACAGTAGTCTTCAAGCTCATTACGTAGAGTCCCGGAGGTCGTGAGGAAACGACGGTATTTCCAAGCCAGGGTCCGGTCGAGGGAAATCCAAGCAAGCAGGTCTTGAGTTAGGCTTTAGGGTTTTAGGATTTTAGGGCTTTAGGGTTTATTTAGGGTTTTAGGGTTTAGGGATTTTGGGTTTAGGGTTCAGGGCAAAGTGCTCTGCAGCCCCTGCTCAAAAAAAGGGATTTAGGGTTTCGGGTTTGGGGGTTTTGGGGTGTTGGGGAGTTTGGTGTCATGGGATCCAGCTTTGCTTGTGGATGGGCTGTCATCTAGGGTAAGAGAAGAGGTTCATGAAGGATTTACCACATGACAGCTCTGGCAAGCTCTGTACTTCCAGTTTGTGGTAGTTCTGAGACTTAGACGTTTCCTAAGCCCTAATTCCTCAACCCGATGAAAACGCGCGCGGCTTCTGCTGCTTCAGAACTTGTCGCTTTTGAGACCTTAATTTGTAGCAACAGCGAGCCAATCAGTAGAGAAGATGAGGTTTAAGTGGCAGGTTTGGGTCCCGGACACCTGAACAATTAGTGAATACATAGTTCCACAGTTGTTGGGTTTAAGGTTTGTTTGCAAGGCAGTTGCAAGAAGGGTCTTATTGAAATTGAATTTCGGGTTTGGGGGTAGTATGGATTGTAGTGACCGTCTGCCAACCTCGAAGACTGTCCTTTGAACCCCGAGGTATTTGGAGTATGGCTGCGACCGCAACCGGACTGAACGGTTCTGCGGGTGATGGGGTTTCTGGGGCCTCGGTTCGTTTCTCCTGAGCAGCACGGGGTGAAGAGCCTTGTATCCTAAACCTACATAAATCCCAAAGCCTCAAATCCTAAGCCCCAATGCCCTCAAGCCTTCCATCCTAAACCCAAGAGCCCGAACGACCGGCACCGAGGTGAGCCTCCCGGCACGTGGCCAGAAGCCCTTGAGCGAGCCTTCCATGTGACCCTGACGGCCCGTGAGCTGAAATGAGTTTGCGTTTAGGCGTGTTTGTAGGGATGATGTTTATGGGGTCCGGCCGTAGAGGGTGTGTGTGAGCAAGGGGTTTGGATGGGTTTCGGGGCTCGGATTCTCATGGGGTCACGCTACAGGGCTGTAAAGGGGGTTTAGGGTTTAGGCCTTTGGACCGGTCTTTCATGCGGTTGCCCGGCCTCCGGGTTTATTGGTTGTAGAGTTTGGGGACGTTTAGGGCGGCTAGAACCAGGTGCATCGCCGACCCTTGTTCTGATTTGGGGCCTAAGCCCTAAGCCCGACATCCCATCTCCGTTCGGCCAGGTCGGTTGCTTGGCCATGCGCATCGCCATGGAGCTCTTATGTGCTGCCGCGGATGCCAACATACTGGAGATCAGCCGATCTCTATCCCGGATCACGATGGCTGCGGTGATGGCCACGATTTCCGCCGATTGCCCGCTCCTGAGACACAGTTCGAGACAGCCGAGGGGTTGAAGGCGCACAGGATGCAGGGTGTTGTGCTGCACGTCCCTTCAGAATGAGGAGGGCTTGGGAATAAGAGCCGCGATGCAGCATAATACTAGGGGCCCTGAATGATTGGAATAGGGTTTTGGGGTAGATTCTACAAGAACAATAATGAGAATACTGGGGGAATGATACTGGCATTTATTGCCGCTTCTACATTGGACTCCTAGATCTTCTGCAGCTGTTTGTTTTTCAGTCCTCAGGCTGTCCATCGAGAATTCGGTTGTTAGCTTCAGGGCTAAACGCTTAGAGGTTCTGTCGATGCATCTGTTACCATCCGGAGATCGAACACATCTATATGCGCGATATAGGGGTCCGAAGAGTGGTCAACATTGTTCCTCAGATTTGTAATTCTAATATAGTATACCCCACAACCCTATTAAATAATATGAAGGTTAATTAATTAAGCAAATGTTGAGCGGCTTAAGGCGCAGGTTTGCTTTTCCTACAAAGCCCGCCATGCCCGTGGTGCCCAGGTGACGACTCGTGGACACTGTTCCTGATTTCTGTTCAAGAAATGTGTGTGAGTTTTTTTTACCGCAATAGTGAGATGAGATGTAAATTTTAGAAGCTTAAAGGGGTTTCCTTACCATGATACAAGTATCTTAAATCAACCTCCTTAGTAGGAATCCAGGTTCTTTCGGCCAGCGACTCTGTGGCACTTCCTGTCCATCGCACATGATACTGCTGGCAGCATCTCCACAGTAGACGAAGCTGGATCAACAGATCCGGGGGCACCGCAGCGAGCTCGTAGCTGGCGCCTAGGACCGCGATGTGCTGGCAGCAGTCCCACTGAAGACCTATAATGTATTAAGTTTGTATTGTATCGTATTGTATTCGATTGTAACATATTGTATTACATGGTCTTATATTACATCAGAGCAAAGCATAGTATATTATGCTATAGATGGTTGACTGGTATTCTAGCGGGTATTTCCGTGCAGCCTTCACTCCTCTACCTTCACCGGGTTCCTAAGGCCCCAATGCCTTGCTCAGTTCGTGTTGTTCGTCACTTATGAGGTTTACCAATGCCTGGGCATTGGCGTCGGAACGCAGCTCCCTGAGATGGGATGGGCCAGAGCTAGCGGTGTGCCCGGTGCAGCTGGAGCACGGTGCGACACTCTCCTGCCGCGGTCTGGAGCTGTCTGCAGCCAGTCGCCATGTGCAAGTCCGCCGGGGATTCTTGCGGTCGTGCATGAGCGCGCCACTTGATTAAACTAGGCGTTCTTTCCCTGTTGCAACATACCAGGAACATCAGACGTCAGGCGGCTTCGCAAGAAGCTTTCACATGCTCAGCACGCGGAGAAGTAATTACAGCAAGGCTGAGATATGGCTTCGAGTCGAAGCCCGCCGAACTGGGCGTGGACTGCAGCAGCCGAACCCTGGTGATGCTCCTCGGTAGCTCGAGCCCCCAAAATCCCTGAAGCCTACACCCTGAACAGCCTGAACCCTGAAACCATACTGCAAAAATCTAGGTTTTACGATTTAGGGCGAACCCTAAGCTCCTAAACCCTCAAGGTTAAGACCTCCTAAACCCTTGGGGGAAACCCTAAACCCTAAACCCGAGGCTGCCCCATGCAGACCTCGTTGGCCACCTGATCAACGGCGTGCAGTGGTTTATGCCCCTGGTGAGGGCCATCTTCCACGACCCTATGGCTGGGCTCTATGGGGTTTCTGAATGTTGGGGTGGCTTTTAGCATCCTGCTATCTAGGCTCTGAATCAGGGTGCCCGGGAGCCCTACTTTCGGAAACTGCCTTTATGGATATCCTTCTCGCTATATAACTCATTGATAAAACTTGATGACGATGTGCTGCATTAGGGATTGCAGCAAACTCGATTACCATATCAGCCCAAGAGCAGTGACCGACGACAGGCTTTGCCCGAAAGCTGGCTGCCGAGCCTGCCTAGAGGTTCAGGGGCGCTTGGTAAGAAGGATCATAAATACGTTGCTTGCATTTGCCTCCCTTGCACACCGTGCCTATATGCCACAATTGAAAACTTCAAGCACTCAAGATCTGCCCTAAACCCTAAACCCAAAACCGTTCTTTTGTCACCCAGGAGCCATGGGTTCTGTTTAGCTGCTCTTCTAGGCCTCGTCGACTGTGTAGCAGCGTGCCCTGTCGAGGTAGTCAGCGCAACAAAAAATCCACAGGATTAAGAATCACTACACAGCACTAAGGCGACAGTTCATAGTGAGCCAGGCCCGAAACATCTCCAAGCCCTTTCTTTATCAACTTGTCAAGCCTCTAACACAGTTTGGTTGGTATTGCTAAGCTGGGAGTGGCCAAAAGCACAGTTTGATCGCCAAAAGCGCTCAATTCCAAGCGCCTTGAAACCAGGATCCTAAAACCCAATAAGGATTAAACATGATCATTTTTGATATAACCCCAACTGGGAACCAGGATCAGAGGCGGCCATCCAATGTGACATTGGTGGTGGTGGACCACGGATGGATCAGTGAAGGCAGGCCTATGCAGAACAAGCAACTACGGTGGGTCCAGGGTTTCCATAGGGGGTTTTGAAGGGCTGTTTGAGCGCATCATAAGGGTTGTGAGATTCTTTACAGGCTCTTCGAGGGTTTCGATGTCTAAGGGATGGGCTGTAAGGTTCAGGATATATTTTCGTAACCAAGGTAACCAAACTATATAAGAAGCGTACTCACGTGGGGATGCTTTTAAAGTTGTAAGTGCACTGAAGCTAGTATCAAATTGAAAACCCTGCGCCCAACCTCCCTTCTTTTGAACCTCCCTCCTCCTACAGCAGAAGCCAGCCCAAAAGTTGGAAACCCAATAGCCTCAATCCTTAAGAGCAATTTATAGGGAATTCCAGCACTAATTGTCCTTAATCAGGTTTCCAACTTTTAGGGGTTGACTATAAGCACCCTTGACGCCCGAAAGGCCTCGGAAAGCCGAAGTTCGCCACCATGGCCTACGAGTCGCGTGCCAAGCCCGGCTTCTTTGCTACAGCCTCCCCCGATTTTCCCTGCGATGTTAGCTTTCATGTTCAGTTGTGTTAGCTTACCTACGGAAAACTCACTCTTGCAACTTCGCTATAAAGGTTTTTGTAAGGAGCTGATACCTGGGCCCAACGAAAAGTAGGTCCACATGAGTCAACGTAACTTCTTTTGAATCTTCCACGGGTTTTGGTGATCGTGGTTCCCACGGAGCTTCGTTTTGGAGTACACTGCTTTATGCACCGTTTTTTGGTTGATCTTCGGAGCTGTGTGTTTAATGGTCTTAGACACAATGTTTGAAACCCTGAGCCCTGAATTTGCATTTGTCGCTTCGAAACCGTGAGCCCTTGCTTTGCCTCCAACGCGCCCAGAAGCGTCGATGCTCCAGTTTGCTTAGCAAAGGGATTTAGGTGTTGGGCTTCGGGTTTATGAACGGCTTTTGTATGTAGGATATCCCTCCTTGCCGTTGCAAAAGTCTACTCATAAGCTGCACGCCAAGCCTTAGAAATAGCGCAAACTCCAGTGCCCTACACCCTAAACCCCCTGGGCCCAGGCTTCTTCTTCGAGTTGCTGCCCGGCGTAAGCTTGAGTTTAAGGCTTACGGCTAGAAGGGTTTTAGGTTAAGGGTTCGGGACAAAAGGTTGCGGTTAAGGCTTTAAGGTTCCGCGATTTTCGGGGATGTCTTTATTGTCCAGACCCCTGGATCGCTGTTCTTGGTTCACTCTGCATTCAACGTTGGGCCTTGTGCAGATCTTGCAGTTGGTTTTGGCTTGGAGTTCCGGAGAGCAAGCATGGAGAGCTGATGAGGTTCTCAGGACTGGAGTATTCTGAATTTGGACCTACTCTCGAAGATTAGACGACACAAACCTGGTTCCGAAGCAGTAAACCCTGGACCCCTTGCCAGCATCTGTACCTCCTGAAGCGGAAGCGCTGCCCCAAAACCCGGATTGTTTTGTTTATAAAGCCCTGCACTGCTTGTGCCAAGACCGCTACAACAGTTAGTCGGAAGAATAGGTAACTTACTAAGTCAAAAATCAGATAATGCAGGTCTTCCTTCCCTGAAAATCAACCACCACATGCCCCTCACAAGCCTACTAAATAAAATGAAGACTCTCTGCCGCCCTTGTGGGAATCGAAGGAGCCTGTTACACAAACCTATAGAAGCCCCAGACACCCTATAATAAAGCTGTTATAAGAGCCCTGTGAAGCCATGCTCTCCGGCGCAAACCCCAAACTACGCCCTAAACCCTGTGTAAGCACATGCTCTCTGGACCGATCGAGGCTGAAGGAGCGGCGCAAATCTCAAACTACGCCCCAAGCCCTGTGTAAGCACATGCTCTCTAGACGGATCGAGGCTGAAGGAGCTGTCGGACCAGCCGCTGCTGTTCCTGAGCCAGCTGCTGGCCCGCGTATCATGAGGGTTTAGGGTTTAGGGCTCAAGGGTTTAGTGTTTAGGATTTAGGGTTAAGGGGTTTAGGGTTTAAGGGTTTAGGGTTTAGAACTCGGCTTGGAGTTTGGAGCCGAGGGTTTAGTATTCGGGGTTCAGGGTCTGTTTGGGCGTTTATGGTTTGGAGCTTATGGGACTCTGTTCCTTGGGGTTGGGTAATATAACTATACTATGACAGACCCCACCAAGCCCTGCTCTAATCATTCAGTCCCATATAGGGTTTACCAGAAGTGAAGTAAGGCTTTATGTTTCATATGTCTTTGTTGATAAGGTTTAGGATGCGGGGGCTGGCATCCGAATTAGGGTGCAGGCTGTGATTGGGATTGCGAGTTTGTGGGTCATCCAATTGTTCCATGGTCTGCAAGAGGTTGTACGACTGCTGCACCAAAAGTTTTTAAAAGGGTAGCTTTTGTTTGAATTGCAAGCTCAGCTGATCCTGGATGCGAACGCAAAGACAAACACCGGCATAATTGTAACCCACTCGGCGCACTAAGACCTCATACTAACTCGGATGCGCGGGAAGAGGCTTGTTCAGGCTGCATTTCGTGTGTTGAACTGTATTGCACCCTTTGTCGGACAAGGCCTTCGGCTCTGAGCCCTAAGCTTCTGAGGCCTTCAAGGAAGAGGGGGTGGGCTATCTAATCAAGTATTCGCCACCGCTCCCCAGCGCTCCCTAAAGTTCCTTAGCTTTTTTTCCTGTTCTCCAGTACGCACGGCAAGCCCTGCATGATCGTGAGGTTTGTAGAGGATACGGCGGAGCCCTGCCCCTCTATGTGCTTCAAGAGGGCCGACACTTGGCCTTCGAAGCCTGAAGGGTTTGGTGTTTCGGGAAGGTCGGCTCTTTTGCTTCTTTTGGCTGGCCAGGATCGAAGTCTTTAGGTTTAGGGTTTAGGGTTTTTTAGGTCTAAGAGCTTTTGGGGCTTGTGTTTCAGCTGCTCAAGGCTGTGATGTTTTCGTGGCCAGAAGGGGGTGGAGGGTGCGAGAGTTACGGCGTTTTAGGGCGGACGGGGTGTTGAGCCCGGCGCCCGACAGACAAACTCAGGTCCACTGTTCGTAGTGCAAGACAGCCTGTATTGATAGCAACTTAAAATGCTGTTAAACCAGATTCAAGATGGAATTCCAGCTGTCGAGCACAGTTGCTTGCTATATCGTTGTGATGGCATGCAGTAGCAGCTAAATCTTGGCATGGACGTATGTACTGACATCTCCTGGTCCTAGGTCCTAGTTACTCGTGACTTGCACTGCCTCGGGAGTGTACAGCAACACAAACTGCAGTACACGGCCTTGCTAAAACCCGAATAAAACTCTCAAAGCCCTTCGTGCCAGCGGAACTAACCTGCTGCAACTTTATCAAAGCCTTTTCAAAGTCCGATTATTAAGCACACCTCTTGGACAGAGCCTGCGTCAAAGATCCTAAAAAATCCCAGCACCTTAAGCCCGAAATCCTACTAATTAAGCACTGAACCCTGTATAACACTATGTCACTATGTCCGTATCATCTCGATTGCCGTTGTGTTCTCAGGAATAGTGTTCAGCGTTCTTGTAGCACAGCTCCAAGGGATGATCGAAAACACCATTAGTCTTATTTCTTCATGACTTATTTTCGTTATAATAAAACCCCTGGGGTTATTCGCAATGCTGCTTCTTTTATGGTTCTAAGTACCTAAACCCTAAACCCAATACCGTAGTTCCCTGTGGTGCGAAGTTGTCAGCTGGGCGGGTGGGAAAACCCTAAACCCTAAACCCCAAACCCTAAACCCTTAACCCTCGTCCTTGCTCAGTGGGAGGGGAAAAAACCCTAAACCCTGAACCCTAAACCCTAAAGGGAAACACCGTTCTAAGGGAGCTTGAGAACCCTAAATCCCAAACCAAACCCTAAACCCCAAACCGTTCTTTGGGAGCTTAAGAAGGTCTGGGGCTTTTCTCAGCTTCACGCTCACTCTTTGGAGCGCCTGGAACAGCGGGAAGGCGTGGTCGTCTACAAAGAGGCCCCAGGGCTTTCCAAGGCTTAGAAACCTAAGGGTTTTTTGTCAGGTTTTAGGGTTGAGGGTTTAGGGTTCGGGATTGCAGGCACTAAGATTAGGGTTTAGGGTTTAGGGCTTTTTTCGGGTCAGGAGATAAGAAAAACAAGGTTAGATGTGATCAGGATTGTTAGCTTGGGTTTCCATTGCAGCACTCTTTTGGGCCAGCGCGCATCGGAATCTATCACTTGCGACCGATGCAAGGGAAGCCAAGCTCGCCATGGCAATTCCTGGAGTCTGGTCTAAATGGCTCAAGCAAACTTGGCACCTGGAATCTGAGCAGGGCCTTTGTAGGACAACCCTGAATGGTCTACGTGGCAACATAAACTTGGTACATTTTGAGGGCCCTAAGCCGCAGCATCTATGTCCTTAGAGCACAACTCCCTGAAGCTTGCCTTCGTTTGCGTGTAGAGGCGGTTGACATTTTTGCGGGGCAGGCATGGAAAGTGCATCGGTCAATGAAGTTTTTTAGATTCTCCAGGGTTCCGGATTACAAGTCTAGTTCGACTATGAAATGCGAAAGAACCCTACTCTAATCATAGGCTTATCGCCCCAACATTATGTAACCCTTGCTCGCAGTAACCCATACTCCTCAAACGTGCCCATTCACATTTTGAAGGCCCCAACATTACCCGGCACAGGCCATGCTGTTCTGGAAGGGGGCCAGTGGCCGCCTCCAACGAGCTCTTAGTACTGACACACGGTTGCAGTCGAGCTCAGGTCATGTAACAATGTCTGACAAAGCTTGCTGGCACATTTTTGCCAAGAGCGCGAAGAACCTTTCGGTCATTGAGGCCCAAAGTATCGCCATTCCCCAGATCCGGTTTGTGCTTTGCCCGGAGCCATGCGCGTTCTGGGCCTCTTCGCTGGCCTTGCATCCGCGGCAGCAGTGTCGCCGAGTGTTTGTGGCAGCCACCCAGAGGCAGTGCCGGATTGTGACAAGCCAGACAAAGGCTCTTGCGGCAATGCATGCTGCGTGGCAGAGCTCGACCTTGCCGTGGATCCGGCGAAGGCTTACGCACAGACCCTCGATGCGTTGAAGGGCTTGAAGGAGGACGGCTTCAGCTACGTTACGGGTGGCGACCCCAATCCAGGAGATGACCTCCGCCCGTACAACATTACTGAGCCGAAGTCCTTCAAGTTCATTTTCCAGGGCCGGCATGATGCTCCCAAGTACAAAGGCCCAAACGCCGACATCTTGGATTTTGCAATCTACGAATCCGGCTCGGGTTCCGTTCTGCGGATGTATTCACTGAGCCGGATCCATGGTGCTCTGGGCGACGCAGGCCAGAATTACAAGACGCTGGCTTTCCTCGCGCAGAAGCTTACCTCCAACAAGCCCACTCCTGTGCATGGTTGTGGACTTCCGGCGGCATCTTCCCCGGTGTCCATTCAGCGTGGGGGTTTCTTCGATCTCGCAATGCAAACCTCCTCAAGTGTCTGCGGACCCTCTCCGTCGAAGGTTCCAGATTGCGACAAACCAGACATGGGTTCGCAATGCATGCTGCATGGCAGAGCTCGACCTTGCCGTGGATCCGGCGAAGGCTTACGCACAGACCCTCGATGTGTTGAAGGGCTTGAAGGAGGACGGCT
>CAJNJA010074241.1:10898-21781 GCA_905231915.1 Symbiodinium necroappetens | reverse complement strand
GAAGTGCTAGGCAACAATTAGGGTTTAAGGTTTTAGGGTTAGGGTTTAGGGTTTTAGGGTTTTAGGGTTTAGGGTTTAGCCCCTAAGCCCTATAGACCCTATAAGCCCTTACCCCAAAACCCGAACTCGAAACCCATCTATCTCCGAGAGCCTTTGAAGACAGGTCTGTTGAGCTCACGGAACCCCGGCTTCGGGCTTGAGATCCCCATTATGGTGGCTTAAACAAAACCCCTTAGCCCTTAACCCTAAACCCTAAACCCTAAACAAAAAAAAACCTAAACAAGAACCCAGGTTCAGGGTTGAGGCTTTAGAACTGGGCTTGGGGTTGAGGGTTGCAGGTTTGGGGCTTGGGATTCAGGGCTTAAGGCCTCAGAGTTTAGGCCTTCGGTTTAGGGCCCTTTAGGGCCCTGAAGGACCGCACAGCTGCGGTCCACTTGGGGGGCCCGAGATACCCTCAACCCTAAGCCCGAACCCTGAGCGCCCGAACCTCTCTCTAAATCCCAAGCCCCAAGTCCTGCGCCCTTAAACTCTAAACCCTAAACCATACCCTGAACCCTAAACCCGAAACCCAAAACCCAAAACCCTGAACCATGCCCTAAACCCTAAACTTTACACCAAACCCTAACTTTACCCTCAAACCTAAACCCCTCCTATAGAGGCTTCCAGAAGATCATAGGCCCACGCAGCGGCACCCAGAGAGCCCAATACCCCTTAATTAAGGAATATGCCTTAAATTATAGGCGCCTTAGCTATTATGATTTAAGGTATATTCCTTATAGACTAATTAAGGAATAGATACCTTAAATTATAGGGGCCCTTAATATTATGATTTAAGGTATTTTCCTTATAGACTAATTGAGGAATAGATACCTTAAATTATAGGGGCCTCAATATTATGATTTAAGGTATATTCCGTAATTAAGGGATATTGGGCTCTCTGGGCAGGAGACGTTCAAGCCTTGCTGCAACGGCGTGGTGCCCACAAGAGCCTGCAAGATTACGCTCGATCCGCTTCCTGGCTTTTATAAGGTTTAGGGTTTAGAGTTAAAGGTTTAGGATTTAGGGGTTTAGGGTTTTTTTTAATACCGGGGCCTAAATAATTACCTACACAATTTTGGGGGTTCCCTTGGTATAGTTATCGTATAATATACCCCAAAGCCCTATTCTAGTCATTAAGGCCCCTATATTAGGGTTGGGGGTTTTAGGATTTAGGGTTTAGGGCTTAGACTGTAGAGCTAGACTCCGTTCGACCTCAGGGTTAAGGCTGTAGGGTCGGGGGTTAAGCATGCAACTTAGGATTTAGGGACAGTTGAGGGCTCATGGGCTGAGGGTTCAGGGTTTAGGGGTTCGAAGTCATGGCGCTTCTTACGATACAAGCATCTAATTGGAACTGTTGTTCTAAACTCACATAGGTCAAGACTGAAAGTGCCAGTTATGAACTTGTCAATCTTGGCAAGATATATGACCAAAGCCCATTACACTGATTCGAATCTCGATACTAGGGTTTTTTGAGACACCTTGATGCTTTCAGCTCTAATTCCCTCAAGCTCCACGCGAACGCCTGAACCCTAAAGAGGCCCTTAACCCTAAACCCTAAACCCTAAAAGCCCTAAACCCTTAACCCCACTCAAACTTTCAGCATGAGCCGTATTATAACCGAAAGCATGAACGCCCTAAACCCTAATGCCCTGAACTCTAAGCCCCTAAACCTTAGCGCCCTAAACCCTCAAGCCCTGAAACTCAGAACCCGAAGCCGCGGCAGAAGATCCTCCTTTCCGGACTCCCACTTGTCAGCCTTAAACTCAAAAAGCCCTAAAGTAATATCTCCATAGACCCTAAAGTCCTAAACTCCATAAACCCTAAAGTCCCAAACTCCATAAACCCTAAAGTCCTAAGCCCCATAAAACCCCAGAACTTCGACGTTCTCAGTCGAAAGACCGATCCTTGGGGTCTGTAATCCGAAAGCCCTGAGCTAACCTTTACCTGTCGGCCCCCGAAAAGAAAAAAAGGGGTGTCGAGGTTTAGGATCCAGCGTTTAGGCCCCCCGAAACCTATTCAACCCTAAACCCTGAACCCTAAAGCCTAAACCCTAAACCCTAAACCCCTAAACCCGAAACCTTAAACCCTAGTCGATTCTGGCTTTTTTTTCAGGTTCCTTAGTGTGAACTCCTTGGTTGATGATGTGCCCTTAGAAGGTAGGGTCTTCTGCGCTGCGCGGGTAGCTTCCGGACTTTTTGGGTGTAGGAACTCGGCTTCAGAACCCTAAACCCCAAACCCTACGCCCCAAAACCCGAAGCCCCAAACCCAGAACCCTAAACCCTAGCCCCAAATCCTAAAGACCCCAGAAAGCTCTAGGCCCTAAGATCCTAGACCCCTGAACCCTGAACCCGACACCCTGAACCCCAAAACCCTGAACCCGAAACCCGAAACCCTGGCCGCCTCACCTTGAAAAGAAAACCTGAAACCCCCGCAAGTGATCTAAATTAGGGGTACCGTTTAGGGGTCTCTTAATAAGGGTGCCGTACTATACTTGAGATCTAAACAGGGGCCCGAATTTAGAGAACTACCTACCTCCCCACAAGTCCTAGGCTCTGAGCCCTGGGTCTCTACACCCGAAAGCCCAGAGCGTCAGACAGAAAAAAGGTGATTAAGGGTTTAGGGCTTAGGGTTTAGGGATTAGGGTCTAGGGCTTAGGGGTTTAGGGATTAGGGATTAGGGCTCAGGGTTTAGAGGGATTAGGGGTTTAGGGGTTTAGGGGTTTAGGGTTTAGGGGTTTAGGGTTTTAGGGTTTAGGGGTTCAGGGTTTAGGGCTTTAGGGTTTTTAGGGGTTTCGGGTTTAGAGTTTAGGGTTGAGGGGTTTAGGGTGCTGAAAAACAAAAACTGCCCCGAGAGCGCCGTCTTTCCCATTCGAAGGAGTCTCTGGTTCTTAGTAGGGAATGGGGGAATGGATCCCTTTAGGTCTCCTATAGCACTCTGAGAACCCAATACACATTAAGTTGGGGAATATATACCTTAAATCATAATATGAAGGGCCCTATAGCTTAAGGTATATTCCTTAATTAAAGTGTATTGGGTTCTCTGGGTCCCAATAATTCCCTACTACCCCCAAACCCTATAAACCCTAAACCCCAAACCCCTAAACCCTAAAACCCTAAACCCTAAACCCTAAAACCCTAAACCCTAAACAAACCCGAAACCCCTAAACCCTAATCCATTCCCTCATTCCCTACTAAGAGCCCAGTCGAAGGAGTCCGACCTGGAGCCTCCCTATGATAGTCCCTTTAGGTCTCCTATAGCAGTCCCAAACCTTAAACCCTAAACCCCTAAAGCCCTAAACCCATAAACCCCTAAACCCCTAAACCCCTAAAGCCCTAACCCCTTAAACCCCTAAGCCCTAAACCCCTAAACCCTAAACCCCAAAACCCTAAACCCCTAAAACCTAAACCCTAAACCCCTAAACCCGAAACCCTAAACCCTACTAAGAACCAGTCAGAGGAGTGCGACCCGGAGCCGAACCCTCCCCAGTGGCCGCCTTCTGTGCCTCCCGGCCTTCCTTAGGGCCCTTTTGGGGGTTTAGGGTTTAGGGTTTGTTCGATGTCGAGTTTGTAGGGGTTTAATAAACCCTAAACGCTAATCAGGGTCTTTAGGGGTTGGGGGCGGCTTTTGGTTTTGGGCCTCCTTCGGTTTTTGAAAGGTTGGGAGCTTTAGTGGGGGGTTTTGGGGCTTGGGGGTTCTTTGGGGTTTGGGGTTTTTGTGGGGTTTGGGGGTTTAGGGTACTTACAGGGTTCATCGCCTCAAGCGGCTTGGGATTTCTGGCTCAGAGATTTCTGGCTCAGAGGTCGGTGTTGAAAGTTAGCGTCTGCAGCTGTTCGGATCTGGCCAGTCCTCTAAATTAGGGTCCTGTTTGGGTCCATAGTACGGCACCCGAATAAGAGGGGCCCTAAACGGGACCCGAATTCAGACAAGTACCCATCTAGGCTTGATCAGTACACCCGCAGCCCTAAACCTGGATAGTTTGCACCTGCAGCTGTCCTAGAAAGGCTTAAGCTTGTGAGTCGAGCTGGCAGCCTGTAACGTTTCTTAAGTAGGGGTAGCAGGGCCCCCAATGTGAAGAGTCTTTGGTTAAGGTTCAGGGTCTAGGGTTTGGGGTCTAGGGTTTCGGGTTTAGCGCCTTTTTGGGTACTCTGGGAGAGGGCAAGTAGGCAAAGACATCCACGTGCAAACCTTAACCTTGAAGTCCAAATCCTGAACCCTAAAGCCTTCAAAGCTTTAGGGTTCTTGGGGTTCTTGGGGTTCTTAGGGTTTAGGGTTTCAGGGCTTTCAGGGCTTTTAGGTTTTTAGGTTTTTGGGGTTTAGGGTTTCAGGGTTTTTGGGGTTGTTAGGGTTTTAGGGCTTCGAGTTTTCGGGTTTTAGGGTTTTAGGCTTTAGAGCTTAGGGTTTTGCTATACCCTAAAAGCCAAAGCCTTAGGGACCCTAAAACCCCAACGCCCGAAGCACCCGAAGCACCGAGCCCTCTAAGACCCTAACCCAAAACCCTAAACCTTAAAAGCCCTATAAACCCCATAAGCCCTATGAGCCCTATAAACACTATAAACACTATAAACCCTAAACCTTAAAGCCCCGAACTCAGAACCCAAGGTATATCTTCGGCCCGGAGACGGGGAATATCAGCTGCACAGCGCAGGCCTCAGTGTCTTTTGCTAGAGGCCCCCGTAAGGGTGAGATAGAAAGCCAACCGCAAGGACCCCAAACCCTAAACCCTAAACCATAAACCCTAAGCCCTATAAACCCTAAACCCTACAAGTATTGAGTCGGATCTCTTTAGCTTATCTCGATGATTTTAGCTGGCACTTCAGGTCTTTTCGAGTCTTGTTTATTCCCTAAAACATGGTCGTTATCCTAGCAGAGCAAAAGCCCTCAACCCTGAACCCCTACAACCTAGACTCTAAATCCACAGCTCCAGGGTCTAAGCCCTAAGCCCTACGGCCCAAAGCCTGAAACGCTAAACCCCTAAACGTTGAACGATGGGTTTATAGGGGTTAGGGCTTAGGGTTTTAGGGTTTTGAGTTCTAGGGCTTTAGGGTTTTAGGGTTTAGGGTTTCGGGGTTTTAGGGTTTAGGGTTTAGGTACATTTCAGTTACCCAGAGAACCCAATACCCCTCAATTACGGAATATACCTTAAATCATAAGATTAAGGCCCCTATAATCTAGGGTCTATTCCTTAATTAAGGTGTATTGGGTTCTCTGGGTCCCAATAACCGGTTTTAGGGTTTAGGGTTTATAGGGTTCTAGGGTTTAGGGTTCTAGGGTTTGAGGGTACATTTCAGGTACTCTTCAACGAGAGCTCAGGTGCAGGCGCTCTTCACGCAGCTAGGGCCCCTCTCGACGGGGAAGTTTAGCTCGCTACGGGTGGCGCTGCTTTTCAAGCCCCTGAGCTGTCAGTGCTTTTTTCTCGGGCTTTAGGGTTTTAGGCTTTCAGGGCTTTAGGTTTTAGGGCTTTAGGGTTGGGCTTCCACTTTTTCTTCTTCAGGATTTGGGTTTCAAGAAGGTTTTGTAACAGATTGCTATAAGTGTTTCGATCTTGGGTTAGTATCATGGTTTCTGCCTGGGTTTAGAGTTTAGGGTTTCTGTGCGTCTTGTTTGGGGGCTTCTTGGGGCTTCGCGTTTAGGGTTTAGGGTTGCACCGTCAAGGCAGGGCGTCGGCTTTAGTGTTTGGGGTCCAGCGCCCTCTGTGAACAGTTTTTGAGACGGTGGGCTTCAGATGGGTTTGGTCAAAGGCCTTCAAATCGGGTTTAGAAGTTTAGGGTTTCCCTGCAAAGGTTTTTAAGGCTACTTTGGGCCCTTTAGGGCTCACAGTTTGTGCGGAAACCGAAGCCTTAATCCCCAAGCCGTGAACCCTGAGCCCTAAAGCCGAAACCCGAAAGGCTGTGGATTCAGAGATTGAAGTCGACAGCCCCCTAAACCCTCGGCCAGAAACCCCCGGAAAACCGAAGCACGCCAGTCTGCGCCAAATCCCGAAGGCTGACTCCAAGATCTGACAGCAGAATCCTGAACCTAAGCCTCCTTTCCTAAGCCCAAAGCTATGAATACGGTTTAGGGTTTAGGTTTTAGGGTAATTGCCTTAACAGTCTAACCCTTAGGGTTTAGGGTTTAGGATTTAGGGTTATCCCTAAACTCGGAACAATGCACCCCATCTGAATTAAAGTTGCGTGCCTTCGGCATCTCGAATCCCAGGCCGGGCAACTACAGCTTGGACGTGCCCGTGGGTTTCTACACTCAGGTCGCAGCGCTGTTGGTGCTACGTTTTGTTTGCTGTTGTTCCTGTATTCACCGTGGGTTTTGGGTTCAGTTACTGTTACTCCCTTAAAAATTACTGCCAGTCTCGTTCTTCTCCTTCTGTTTTTTCTTCCGCTCATCGGCGTGTAGTTCGTACTATTCAATCGCTTTAAGTGCGGCTTTTCCGCCCTCCGTTTCGGATGAGCATGGGCTCTATTGCCGGTCCATGACCCTACAACCGTCCCGTAACTTCGAACCCTAATGTAGGGCCTTAATCATTAAGATAGGGTTTTGGGGGTTCCTTCTTCTAATTATAGTATAATATACCACCAAACGCCAATCTAATTTTTGAGGCTCTATATTAAACGCTCTAGGGTTTGAGGTTTGGGTCTAGGGCTTCGATGCAGTGGAAGCCCGACACTGCTTCAAGTCCTAAAGCCCTCGCGCTCTACACCACGGCTTTGTGTTTACCTGTATCCCCAAACCCTATCAAAAAATGTAGGTTATCGACCCCTTAACTTTTAGGTACAACTAAACCCCCCCCCAAAAAAAAAAAAAAAAACAGCAGGTTTTGGATCCCCGGATAGGGCTTAGGGTTCACCTTAACCCCAAACATCCTACCTCTTTAAGGACTTACATAAGCAAAAGTCATAATAAAGAACCTTAAAAACGGCCCAGAGTCAAAACCAGCCCGAACATCGAGAGGCCTGAACCCTCTACCCTTTACCCCACACGTCCTTAACCTCCTTAAGCCGAAAACCCTGGCTAAACCCTGAACCCTAAACCCTAAACCCCAAACCGAAACCCCAAACCTAAACCCTAAACCCTAAACCCTAAACATCTTAACCCAAAGCCCTATCATTAAACTACCCTAAACTCCCATTAAACTACCCTAAACTCTCATTAAACTACCCTAAACTCTCATTAAACTACCCTAAGCTCCAAACCACCCCTGATCCCCAAAGTCCACAAACAACCCTTCCTGGGCCCGGCAGGTGCTGGGACTTGGCGAGAGCCCAGAAGAGGTGACGTTCACTGGCCGCCGTGGGGTGTATGGGCCCAGCGAGGCCTCGTTTTGGGAGGGGGTTTCCGTACCCAGAGAACCCAATACCCCCTAAGTAAGGAATAGACCTTAAACCATAATATTGAAGGCCCCTAGAATTGAAGGGTATAATTCCTTAACTAAGGTCTATCTGGGTTCTCTGGGCTAAAGGATGTGTGTTTTTCAGGTGTTCATGGGAATTTGGAGGGCTTGGGTGGAGGATTTTCTAGGGTTTAGAGGAGCTTCGGCGTTTGGCATTTAGGACTTTCTAGGGTTTCGGTTGGGTCTTTTTTAGCTTGTTTTGGTTGGGGTCAGGACTTAATGGGTTTAGCCCTAAACCCCAAACCCTAAACCCTACAACCTTAAACCCCAAACCCTAAACCCTACAACCTTAAACCCCAAACCCTAACCCCAAACAGCCCTCGAAGGCTCTAGGTATTGCTGGAGTTCTCAGGATCTTGAGGCTCATCGGGTGTTGATGCGGCTCTTAGGGTTTATGAGGTCTGTAGGGTCTTTCGGGCCTTCGGGTCTCTAGGGTTTAGGGTTTAGGGTTGTTTAGGGGCTTTAAGGACTGATGGGGTGTTCAGGTTTGTCAGCTCTTTCCTGAGGATTATTTGGGTTTGGGGTTTCTGGTGTTCTTGGGGCTCCTGGGGTTTAGGGTTTTAGGGTTTAGGGTTTAGGGTTTAGGGTTTAGGGTTTAGGGTTTAGGGTTCAGGGTTTAGGGTTTTCGAATTATCCAGGAGCTGGCAAGGCACATGTTGCGGGTGTTCGGGGCGCAGGGATATAGAGCGGCCTGCCCGGATCTGGGAGATAGTCTTAGCCCTGAACCCTAAACCCTAAACCCGAAGCCCTAGGCCCAAAACCCTAAACCCTAAGCCCTAAGCCCTAAACCCCGAGCCCTAAGCCCTAAACCCTAAGCCCTAATAATCCCTATAAGCCCTATATGCCCTATAAGCCCTATAAGCCCTAAGCCGATCGCAACCAGCAGTTGCGCAACACCTACCACTTCTCTTAAACCAGCCCCCCAAAAGCCTTAAATTGCCGACCATGAAGCCTAAATCTGCCGCACATGGATCTCCTCACCCTGCTTCCCGAAGTTTAGTTTAGGGTTCGGGGTTTAGGGTTTAGGGTTTGGGGTTTGGGGTTTAGGGTTTAGGGTTTAGGGTTTAGTTCGTAGGGTTTGGGTTTAGGGTTTTAGCAGTTTAGGGTTTAGTTCGTAGGGTTTGGGTTTAGGGTTTAGGGTTTAGGGTTTAGTTCATAGGGTTTGGGTTTCGGGTTTTAGGAGTTTAGGGTTTAGTTCGTAGGGTTTGGGTTTAGGCCGTTTAGGCTTTCTGGTTTAGGGTTTGGGGTTGCGGGTTGCCCGAAATCTGCGGCCTAAATGTAGCCTGGATTTAGGGTTTAGAGTTTGGTGTTTAGGGTTGAGGGCCTTTCAAAACCCCCTGCACAGGCAGACAACGTGAACTTCAACACGTTCTGGAAGGCGGAGAAAATCCTTCTTAAACCCCAAACCCTAAACCCTGAACCCTAAACCCTAAACCATAATCGCACAACCCGGACAGTGCCAGCGCTGAACTGCAACGCCGGGTGAAGCTCCAAGAAACCGAGAGCACCGAACGCTCCGATGCCGAAGCGCGTCATGTGAACAGTGACTCCATTGAGCGTAGTATCACTAAGTTAGGCATGATACTGATATCCCCTAAAGCCCACACCCAAAACCCCAAACCCGAAACCCTAAACCCTAAACCCTGAATCCTAAACCCTATAAGCCCTCTTGAGGCCGTCGAAAACGTCGCGAATCGCCCCACTTCGCAACGTACGACCTGGTCGGTGTCACAAGCCGCGCCCATGCGACGGGTGAAGGCCAGGGTTCCGGCTACCCAGAGAACCCAATAATTAAGGAATATACCTGCAATTATAGGGGCCTTAGTATCATGAGTTTGAAAGTATATTCCTTAATTAAGGGGTGTTGATTGGGTTTAGGGTTTAGGGTTCAGGTTTTAGGGGTTTCAGAGAACCCAATACCCCTTAATTGAGGAATATACCTTAAGTCATGATATTAAGGCCCCTATAATTTAAGGTATATTCCTTAATTAAGCTGTATTGGGTTCCGGCTGTGCAAGGGTTCGGGGGTTTTATCGGTTAAAACCCTTAGGGTTTAGCGGCTGAGGGGTTTAGGGGTCTAGGGGTTTAGGGGCTTGGGGTTTAGGGGTTTGGGGTTTAGGGGTTTAGGGTTTAGGGGCTTAGGGGTTTAGGAGCTTAGGGTTTCGGGGTTTAGGGGTTTTGGGGGTGGGGTTAGGGGTTTGGGGTTTAAGGGTTTAGGGCAAGCCCGATACCCTTTTACAGGTTCATGTATAGACATCAGACGAAACAGCTCTAAAAGCAAGGCTTCAAGCTTTTGGGGGTGTGGGCTTGGGTGACCTGCGGGAGTGTAGGGTTAGGGCGTAGCTTGGGGTTTGGGTTTACGACTTAGAGTTTAGGGTTCAGGTGTATTTAGATTCTAAACCTGAAGCGTAAGCCCTAAGCCCTCAGCCCTAAAAACCCTGAACCCTCAGCCCTAAGCCCTAAATCCTAAACCCCCTAAGGACTTCCGAGGTTCCCTGGAGTCCTTAGGCGAGTCAAGCCAACGCCGCTTACCCGCCATTTTGTATCTTGTCATCTAAGCTGCGGAATGTGGGGTCGGAGTAGTGGGTTTAGGGTTTAGGGTTTAAGTATTCCTCGGGGCTCGTGATGGTAATCATAGCATAAAGATACCCCGAAAACCCTAAACCCCAAAGCCCCAAAAGCCCTATTCTAAGTGTTGAGGCCCTTATAGTAGAAACTCCGGCAAGAAGAGACAAGCTGGCAACGGTTAACCAGAAGTCTAATCTCCGAATCACCAATCCCCGAGCCCCCCTAAACCCCTGAACTCTAAGCCCTAAACCCTCAGCGACTTAACCCCGATTCCTTGTCGGGCTAGGGTTGTAAGGCTTGAGGAATTAAGGGTTTAGGCTGGATGGCAGTGGAAGGTATTATTAAGCTCAGTCTTCGAAGATTCAGGATTTGCGTGAAGGGTTCGGGTTTGAACACCCTTCCAAATCACATGCTAGATAGGCGTAGTTCTCTAAATTAGGGTCCCATTTTAGGTCCCAAATATCGTACGGCACCCTTTCAAAACGCACTCTAAAAGGGACCCTAATTTAGAACACTGCCCCCAATGGACCAGTTCAAGAGATAACCAGAACCTAATATCTGCCTTCTAACAGGCACACTCTCCCTTCGAACCCAGAACCCCCAAACCCTCAACCCGAAGCCCTAAACCCTATAGACCCTATGAGCCCTATAAGCCTATAAGCCCTATAAACCCCATAAACCCTATAAGCCCTATAAGCCCTAAACCCGAAAGCCCTAAACCCTAAACCCTCCCAAAAAAGGGCACAGCTTATCCACTTGTCCTCAGCGCGGCCCTAAACCTTGTAAACCCTAAGCCCTAAACCCGAAAACCTAAACCCTAAACCCATAAACCCTCAACCCTCAACCCTAAACCCTAAACCCAAAGCCCGAAACCCCTAAACCCTCAATCCTAAAC
>CAJNJA010074241.1:0-10796 GCA_905231915.1 Symbiodinium necroappetens | reverse complement strand
ACCCAAAGCCCAAAGCCCCAAACCCTGCCTTTGTTCAGGTTCACGGAGACCTGGCCTTCGGGGAGCCCGGAAAGGACGGGCCTTCCGAAGGCAGCGGCGGCTTCGTGGCGAACTTGGAGGTCCTTTAGGGTTTAGGGTTTAATTAGAAGTTTAGGGTTTAGGGGTTAGGGTTTAGGGTTTAGGGTCCTTTGCGCTTTTGTGTTTGAAGGCTTTTTTTGCGCAGGGTTGGGGGTGCGGGTGGTGAATGTGCGCTTTTTCTTTTCCAGTTTCAGTTGGCGCTTGCGTTTTTGATTGGGGTGGGCGCAGGCATTTAGGTGTCTTGGCTTAGGGGGGTTGGGTTCAGGAGGCTACAAGCTGAAACCCTAAACTCTAAACCCGAACCCCTAAGACTAAACCCAAAAAATCCAAAACCCTAAATCCTAAACCCAAAACCCTAAATCCTAAGCCCAAAACCCCAAATCCTAAACCCTAAACCCTAAATTGGGTGAATGGGGGCTTTGGGACCGCTGCAGGTCCGGGGGCTTCTTGGAGGTTTGCTTGTGGCCTCCGCTGCCAGCCTTGGACAGACGTCTCCGAACCCCTAAACCCTAGAAAGTAGACCCTAGACCTTATAGACCCTAAACCCTAGACCCTAAACCCTAACCCCTAAACCCTAGACCCTAAACCCTAGACCGTAGACCCTAGACCCTGGGCCCTAGACCCTACACCCCTTTTGACCCTAGACCCTAAACCCTAAACCCTAGACCCCGAACTCCAAGCCCTGAACCCTAAACCCTAAATCTCTGTGGATCTGCTGCAGAAAAAGGCTCAAAACAATAAAAACTAAGTCCCTTAATATAAGTTATAACTATAGTTACCCGACTTATAACCCCACCTATAACTACCCATGAACCTCCAATTTCCACGAGCTTTGTTCAGGTCACCGGCACAGTGGATCTAGTGCGGCAGCAGCAGTGGCTCATCCGCAGCTGCAAGGCCCCGTGGGTTGACATGGGAGCAGACCCCCGGGGGCGGGAACACGGCTGAGGACCCAAGGAACATACGGAGAGTGCCGATGATGATGGATTAGGGTTTCGGGTTTAAGGGTTTAGGGTTCAGGGTTTAGGGTTCAGGGTTTAGGGTTGAGGGTTTAGGGTTCAGGGTTTAGGGTTCAAGGCTTAGGGTTCAGGGCACGGTGGTGAGGATGAGGATGCTGCTGTTGCTGTGCCTGCCGAAGATCCTCATCACCGCAGCAGGAGGATGGCGGTAGTCTTTTGTAAGCACAACGACTCAGACCAGCAACCGCCGAAATAGCTGCTAAACCCTAAACCCTAAACCGTAAACCCGAAACCCTAAACCCTAAACCCTAAACCCTAAACCCTAAACCCTAAGCAAGCGGTTTCAGTGAGCGCAGTGGGTTTGTAGCAGCAGCCAGCAGGCCAGAGCCGGAAAGCCCGTGATCGTGGTAGTCGTGGTAACGATACGGTTGCTGATGTAAATCCTGCATTACCCACAACAAGGAATATCCCATAATTCCCATGGTTTAGGAGCCTTAAGGTCATGCAGGATTTATATCATCAACAGTAGTAATGTCGCGAATCCGTGAACCTAAGTAAACTCTACGCCGAAAGCCTTCCAAGACCTACACTTAACTCAGCCTGTACTACTCTATATTGGGCCCTAAATCCTAAACCCCAAACGTCCAACCTGTAAAGCCTTGAACCTATGCACACCCAAGAGCCCTACTTGCACCCTACACGGCCCTATACCCCTAAACCCTGAATCCTTGAGCCCTAAACCCTCGACCCTAAACCCACCGTCACCGGGCACCAGGTACGGAACACTACCTACTTCGACAGCCCACCGCGTGCCGTGAACTTCGTGTACGTGGGCACCGAGGGGGCTCCAGCTGAAACGAGCTGCACGAACTCCCTGCAGGACCGTTTAGGGTTTAGGGTTGAGGGTTTAGGGTGTAGGGCTCAGGGTTTAGGGTTTAGGGTTTAGGGTAGAGGAGGGGGAGAGGAGGGGGGGTTCAGGGGTTAAGAATCGACGAGGTTTGCCGAGTTTGGGCTTAAGGTTTGTGGGGTTTTGCTGGTTTAGGTAGGTCTTAGGCGTGTGGCTTAGGGTTTAATTTCCAGCTTGGGTGTTTCGGGGTTTGGGGCGCAGGACCAAGGCGTTGTGTTTTGAGTCTCGGGCTTTGGTTCTGAGGAGGTTCAGGGTGTAAGGCTTGAGGGCTCTAGGGTTTAGGGTGTAGGGTTTTTAGGGTTTTTAGGTTTGGAGGTAGATTCTTGGGGTTGCCGGTTGGGCCGGTACTATAGAGTTCGCACAGCGAAGTGACATAGTGTTCCTTGTTTGTCCCTATCTGGTTATTTTAGATCTATAGCCTTCAAGTGTTTATTTTTAGGGGTTGCCGGTTGGGCCTGTGCCATGGAGTTCTCATGAAGGTTTGACATAGTATCCGTTGGCTGTTGTTATTAGTTGCTCTAGATGAATAGCCCTTGCAAGGGTTCATTGTAGGGGTTGCCGCTTGGGCCGTGACGTTTTATCCCATGGTTCCTGCATAGCTATTCCAGATGAATAGCACCTAAACCCTAAACCCTAAACCCTAAACCCTAAACCCAAACCTTCTATCAAATTAGTGTTAGTAATATCGGCTTCGATATTGGGGTTGGGAGCAGCAGTTGAGGCTTCAGAAAGCATCTTCGCAGTGCACAAGCGTTTCGTGGCCCCTAACCTGTGGATCTTGGGGCCTTAAACACTTCGACCCGAAAAGCCTAACGGGCACACTTTAGGCATTTCAATGCTGCCACGGCCCAAAATCCCGCCTTCAAGTTTACAGGATTTCGCCAAATCTTGAACTTTCAACCCTGGACAAAATTTTGATGCCCAAACCCTTAAGCCCAAAACCCCCGGTTCTAATTGCAAGAAGAATCCTAAACCCTAACCCTAAACCCTCTAGGCCCTGGGTTTCCGAAGGATCCCGTCTCGCCTCATCCTCAGAATCTCTTGGTGGAGAAGCCGCCGGTGCTGCTCGAAACTCGCACGATGACGATCTTTTTTAAAGTATGCGCCTTTTTTGGATGCCTAGCAGATATTTTCTACTACCTCCGTTGGCTTCCCCCCGGGCCACCAAGCCCATTTCAAAGCGGGATCACCTTCCACCGCTTCCTCCACCCCTTCCACCGCTTCCTCCACCCCTCCACCTCCCTCCACCTCCCTCCACCTCCCTCCACCTCCCTCCACCTCCCTCCACCTCCCTCCACCCCTCCACTCCACCCCACCATGTCCACACAGAAGGCGTTCACCTGCAGTCAGGAAGGTTTAGGGTTTAGGGCTTAGGATAGGGTTTAGCATTTAGGGTTTAGGGCCCAGAACTCGCCGTGTTGTTGCTGTTCTTCGCTCTTCATCCCTAAACACTAAACCCTAAACCAGTTTCACAACTGGGCTATGCATATATGCCAGGAACCGAACTGTGCCGTGGACTTGTGCCACTTGACTCTAAACCCTAATCCCTAAACCGTAAAGCCCTACCCTTACAAGTTCCCTGACCCTAAGCCCTAATGTACGATTTCAAACAGCACTTTTAAACTAACTCCCTGTGGCTCCGAAATCTTGGCCACCCTCCACTTATGTAAAAGGTGTCACGTTGACATGGTTTAGGGTTTAGGGTGTAGGCTCTATCGACCCTTCTGTTAGAGTTTGGGGTTTAGCGGGTTTAAGGCAATATGCTTTGCTTATTCCGTTGTTTTTTTTACAGCCGTGTTCTGAGCAAGGCGTAGCTTCTTGCTAGGAGACTCGGCCAGCCTGTATCTTGCTTTCAGTTGAGGGTGGTATGGCTATGTTCTGGGGGCTGTCGGGTTTTATGTATGAACCAGGCCAACTGATAACGCGCCTTAAAAACCCTAAAAACCCTAAACCCTAAACACCAAGCCTTAAATAAGCCGATGGCTAACGGTTCACTGTCCTGACTGTCTTCGCCCCAAGCCTCACAGGGCCGCTTCTTTTCTGCAGCTCTCTAAGGAAGACGTAGGAATAGAGTCGGTAACCGCTATTAGGGTCTAGGGTTTAGGGTTTTGGGTTTAGGGTTTAGGGTTTTGGGTTTTGGGTTCAGGGCTTTGGGTTTAGGGTTTAGGGTTTAGGGTAGTGTGACAATGCTTATAATAAGACCGCAAATGCTACACCTCTACTTCCCCAAAGTCACTCCGAAGCCCTAAACCCTTAAACACCTAAATTCTAAGCCCTAAACCCCAGAAGCCCTAAACTCTAAACCCTAAACCCTAAAATACTACACTCTAAACCCTAAACCTCAAACCCTTGAACCCTGAATCCGATCTGCACGTCTAAGGAGAAGCCTTACATCACAGTGGATGCCATGGGAAAGTTCAACCTAGCGATCCCCCGACCGGTCTGGGGACGAAGTGGGCCAAGCTGGGACGAGGCGGACCTCACCGGCTTCGAACACGTCTTTGTGGCTCCTTGTCTTGAACCATACTTCACTCTATTGCAGGTCTTACAGTACATGATTTCATATTGTGTGGTCGTATTGTATATTACCCTCTATGCGATATATTAGAGTATACGTATTCTGCTTGAGATGTTAAGAAAGAGTCTAAGGGTGTAGGGCTTAGACTTCAGGGTTTAGGGTCTAGGGTTTAGGGCCTAGGCTGCGCTTCTTCACTCAAGCTCACTTTCTGGAGAGATTTTGGGGGTTGTGAGAGATCCCACTTCTTCCCTTCCTGGCGCAGAAGCAGCACAACTTATGTTCAGGCCGCTCTGCCCGTCGACTGCGTAGGTCTCTGTCAGAGTTTCAACCAGCTCTGACGCAAGCAGGGGTTTGGGGTTTAGGGTTTAGGGTTTAGGTTGCTTGCCTTAACACCCTGACTGTACCTGACGTCCTCCAGCACGCTTCCAGAAAACGGATGTGAACTCCTGGTCTGTCACCCCTAGACAGTTTTCCCTAAAACCTCCGAAACTCCTAGATTCATGTTCCCCTGGACCCGAGCCCCCAACACCTAAACCCTGAAACCCCAGTCCCTAAACCTTCTCTTACCTGTGGATCCGAAGCCCCAAACCGTAAATCACCGCAAGTCCCCAACCCTAAGCCCTAACCCTGGCCTAGAGCACTCTTCCAAGGCTACAGATTCCATGGAAGCCTCTGCGATCAACGCGAAGCTGGCAGCAGGGAGACACGTGGTGCTCTCCCCCGGGATCTTAGGCTGATCATTCTTGTTTTATTCATAGGCTGCTCGTCATCAAGGGTTTAGGGTTCTTAGGCATTGTTCAGGTTCAGGATTGAGCGCCGTATGGGTTTGCTCAATCGTTTCTGATGCTGGCTTGAACATGAATGTCGAGCATAAGCAAAGCTTTCTGTGCCTAGGCTCCCCGCCCTCAAAGTGCCCTTGACCAGACCCCGGGTCCCATCTAGGAGAAAATCCACCCCTGAGGCCTCTGAACAAGAGCATCTTGAGAATCTGCAGAATCCTAAAGCTTTAGGGGTTAGGGTTAAAGGAGTTTCCTTAAGAACCCCAAAGCCCTAAATCAACCGAAGCCCCTAAATCCGAATCCCTTGTAGCAACCCATGTAGTCCCTCTCAAGGAGCCCTGTAAACGTGACCCTATGATAGAGCCCTACAGTACCCTGATTGGGGACCCCATGATAGAACCCGTTAAAAGGAACCGTAAGGGGGACCCTATGAAAGAGCCCCCACAACCCAAACCCTGAACCCTAATTAACCTTAAACCCCTGTTCCCTAAACCCCTAAACCCTAAACCCTACACCCTAGTGAACCCTAGACCCAATAAAAGGGACCTCTTCAAAACCGCAAGAAGCTTTAGAAGCCTCAAAGCGCGCGGAGGATCTACCAACTGAGCGAGCCTCTCCGGCTAGGCTCCTGGATGCTTCATTCAAGTGGGAGCTGGGCATGGGGGGGGGGGGGTAGGGTTCAGGGTGTTTAGGGGTTAGAGTTATAGTTTTGGGGTTTGGGTTTTAGGGGCTTCAGGGGTTAGGGCTATAGTTTAGGGTTTAATTTAGGGTTTAGGGGCTTTAGGGGTTAGGGTTATAGTTTAGGGTGTAGGGTTTAGGGGTTACATAAGCGCTACTTCGGCGGTCTACTACTATAAGGGCTGTTTAGGGTTGAGTAGGTGAGCAAGAACCAGATTCGAACGCCTTCCGAAGTGTTACAGGACCCAGATTGAGAATCCAAGCAAAAGCCGCGGTTGTTTGAGCTCCCTAAACCTCTATAAACCCTAAACCCTAAACCCTATAAGCCCTAAACCCTAAACCCTCAAACCCCTAAACCCATGCGATCGCCAGGGCTTTTTCAGGCTTTGAGGTCTCACAGGTCTGGTTTGGGGGCTGAGAGTTCTGGATTTCGGGCCGTCTGGGTCGCTCTCTAAAGTAGGGGCCTGTTTTGGGGGGTCCTTTTTAGGAGGGTGCCGTACGGTATTGGGGATCCTAAATAGGGGACCCTAATTTAGAGAACTATCCCTCTGTTGCTTGGGGTGTTGGGTTGAGGCTTCCAATTGGTGCCCTAGGGAGTTGAGGGTTTGGGGTTGGTTTGGGGATTAGGGATTTAGGGTTTAGGGTTTAGAGTTTAGGGTTGAGGGTTGGGCTCGGGGTTCAGAGTTCAAGGATCTGGGACTCAGTTGCATAGCTTGTCGATCATGGTTTTCATCGCCCTTCGGCAGTTCGGGGTTGTGTCTGGTTCTGTGTTTCGTGGCTTCGAGGCTCCAGGGGTTTGAGCCGTTTAGGGCACAGCTTAGGGAAGTTTAAGGCCTTGAAGGTGCACTGCGGTTGATGATATAAATCCTGCATTACCCATAATAAGGAATCTACCATAATCCCCGTAGCTTAGGGTCCTTGAGGTAATGCAGGATTTGTATCATCAACAGTCGTATTGACTTTGAAGCCCCAAGGCACAGAGGTTGCGGGGTTAGACTGTCGAGTCTTGGGGTCTAAAGCATATCACACAGGGGTTTGCCCATAGGCTCCATAGTAGTTCCTTCTTGTGGCTTTTCTTGAAAATCCTATAACGCAATCCCCAAAAGGAACTAAGACTACTATGGAGCCCCCTAAACCCTAAACCCTAAACCCTATGGGTGGGGCATCTTGCTTGGGTCCACTTTAGTGCACTCGCGCAGGTTTCAACGTGAGTGGTCAAGTGCTCCTGGGGCTGGGCATGGCTACGCTCGTGCCCACGGCCGGCACGCCAGTGATTGAGGTGGGACTTGTTTTTGGGTGTAGGGTTTTTAGGGTTTAGGGTTGTAGGGTTTAGGGTTTAAGGAAATTTTCCTGTTTCGGTTGCAGCCCCAAGTCCGAAACCGGGCCCTAAAACGGGTTCTGCCTCTTGAGGAGGTACGGTTGAAGATATAAATCCTGCATTACCCATAAGAAGGAATATATATATATACCATAATTCCCCATAGTTTAGGATCCTTAAGGTAATGCTAAGGATTTATATCATCAACAGTAGCTTCAGAAGTGAAGATCTTCTTGCGATGGGTTTTCGGGAGTTGAGTTGAAGGCATTGAGCTTTGGGCCGGAGTCGAGTCCTTTTGTTCTTGCAGCCCGCAAAGGAAACACAAACCCTAAACCCTAAAACCCGAAACTACGAAGCCCTAAGCCCTAAACCCTGAACCCTAAACCCTAAGCCCTGAACCCCGTACCCCAGAAACGATGATCCTTCAGCCACGCACTCCTGAGTCGCAAGACCCCGGAGCCGAAACCCAAAGACTCTTTGCAAAAACCTAGTGGTGTTATAGGTACTGCAGGATTTAGATTTAGGGACAAGAAGTTTTAACCATAATTGCGATAGTTTCGGGTCCTTTTAGGTAATGCAGGATTTAGATCATCAGCCGTAGTACCTTAACAGCACCCTTGATAGAGCCCTTCAAGGATCCCTCGAAGGGGAACCCGTAAAACCACCCTCTAGAGGAGCCCTACACCCTAAACCCTAAACCCAAACCCTAAACCCTAAAACCCTGATCCCAAAACCCCAAACAGATCCCTAAGCCCTAAACCCTAAACCCTGAAACCCTGAACCCTAAACCCCAAAAAGATCCCTAAACTAGCCTAAACCCTAAACCCTAAAACCCTGTACCCTAAACCCCAAAACGATCCCTAAACACTACCCTAAAACCCTGTACCCTAAACCCCAAAACGATCCCTAAACCCTAAGCCCTCAACCCTAAACCCTGAACCCTAACCCCCAAAAAAGATCCCTAAACCCTTGGATGAAGGTGGGGCCCTCCTGCGGTGTGCGCGTAGCCGGGGTCCTGCTCCAAGCGGGTGCCGTCAACTCGCCGTCGCTGCTTCGCTGGGAGCCAAACTCCTGTCCAGGCTGCCATCGTAACTGGGTTTGGGGTTTAGGGTTCTTGTTAAGGAATTTAGTTCAAGTTACCATAATAGGGATCTATAGTAAGTAATATGTCCAGACCGCCTCTCCTGAGCTTTGGGGGCTTTGGGAGTCTTGGGTTTAGGGTTTAGGGGTTTAGGAGTGTAGTGGTTTAGGGGTATAGGGGTTTAGGGGTGTAGTGGTTTAGGGGGAAAAGGGGTTTAAGGGATTAGGGTTTTCGGGGTTTAGGGGTTTAGGGGTTAGGGGTTTAGGGCTTTAGGGGTTTAGGGATAAGGGTTCTTGGTAAGGGATTTAGTTCAAGTTACCATAATAGGCATCTATAGTAAGTTAGATGTCCAGGCACTCCTGAGCTTTGGGGGTTTGAGTCTTGGTTCAGGGGTTTAGGGGTTTAGGGTTTTGGGGTTTAGGGTTTAGGGGTTTAGGGGTTTAGGGGTTTAGGGGTTTAGGGGTTTAGGGTTTAGGGGTTTAGGGTCCTTGTTAAGGGATTCTTTTGTTCAAGTTACCATAATAATAGGGATCTGTAGTAAGTAATATGGTTTCCTTCTTATGGCAACGTAACTTAAGCCCCTGAACAAGAATCCACCTTAAACCCGAAGTTCCAAAACCGAAGGCCTGAAACACTAGTGGCCTAGCTTCGATTTTGTCGGGGTTTAAGGGGGTTGAAAGGATTGTTCGGCCCCTGTTTGGTTGTTGTTTGGGGCAGGGGCTTTCTATCTATATGCATTATGACGAAAAGTCTTGCCCATGGTGTGGGCCTCCATATTGGGGACATTTGGGTGTGGGATTTGGGTCTAGGACATTTTCAGGTGGGTAGTTCCCGTTATAGGAGCCGTGTAGAAGGTCTATATACCTTATAGAAGCCTTATCTAAGAGATTCGGGTCTTGAAGCTCAGGTTTCACGGCTTGGGGGTTCAGGAGTTTGGGTCGCACCCTAAACCCTAAACGCTACTGTTGATGATATAAATCCTGCACTACCTTAAGGACCCTAAACTATGGGAATTATGGCATACTCCTTATTATGGGCAATGCAGGCTTTATATCATCAACCGCAGTTTCTATAAGGACGCTGATTTCCCCATCACTTACTGATAACTCCGCTCCGATGGTTTGGGTCTCATCAACTGTAGGTCTTAGGGTTTAGGGTTTTAGGGTCCCTTTTAAGGGATCTAGAGGGATCCTAGGCTTCCTTTAAAGGGTGCTATAGGGCTTAGGGGTTTAGGGTTTAGGGGGTGCTGGGCTTTGTGAGTTCGGTGCCTTCGGCTTCGGAGTGTTTGGGTTTCGGGGTTTTGTTGGGTTCCGCTTGGAGGCTTGGGGGTGTTGTGGATGTCCGGAGTTGTTAAGGCCCTTAAGGATTTGGGGTTTAGGGTTTAGGGGTTTAGGGTTTAGGGGTTTTGGGGTTTAGGGGATTTGGGGTTTAGGGTTTAGGGCCGCCTAGGTTTCTTAGGGCTGCGGAACTCTGAGCTTTAAAGGGGCATTAGGTTTACAGCGGTTTTTGGGTTTTTGGAGGCCGGCCGCTTTGACCCAACCTTAAGCTCTAAACCCTAAGCCCGAAACCCTACACCGAAAGCCTAAACCCCCAACCGAAATCCTATACGTTAAACCCTAAACTCCTAAACTCCTAAACCCTAAACTCCTAAACTCCTCCACCCTAAACCCTAAACCCTAAACGCTAAGCCTTCAAGCCGCAGGCGAAACACCCGGCCTGCTGGCCGATGTTTTTGCCAGGGTCGGAGGCCCTGACGCCGAGGTGCCCAAAAAAAAACAAAGGGTGTAAGGCTCAGGGTTCCGGTTTTAGGGGGTGTAAGGCTAAGGGTTTCCGGTTTAGGGTTCAGGGTTTAGGGTTTAGGATTTAGGATTTAGGGTTTAGGGTGGGATGTAAGATGGCCTTCTGGTGTTGGCCTTCTTCCTGCTTCAGGTTCTTGAGTTTACGATTTTGCGTTTAGGCTTCTGCTTGCTGCCTGAGGTGGGGGTTCCCGAAAATAGGGGACCCTAATAAGGTACCCTAAATAGCAGGATCCTTGTTATAAGGACCCCCCAAGATAAGGTACCCCTAATTTTCGGAAAGTCCCAGGTTGTGTCCGCAGATGTCATGATTGAAGTGGGGGGCAACCACGTGGTCCTCGACAACGTCTGGGCCTGGCGGGCGGACTGTTGCCAGCTAGGCTGCGGCACCTGTGTGGATCGCTACTGCAACTTAGCTCTCCAATTCCAAACCTTTAAACTTGTTGGGTTCCTAACACTTAGTAGTAATCTGAAAGTTTAACCTTGCATTTCCCTGGCTTATTGGGGAAGTAAGGCAAGCACGGCGTCGTTGTGAACGGGGCGAAGGTGGTCTCCTACGGCCTTTTTTCTGAACATTGCCAACAGGAGTTGACCTTAAACCCTAGACCTTACGCCGATTGAGACCGACCTCTTTACACCCTGAAAACCCTAATGTTGCGGCTCGTTTAGTGGGGGGCCCCCC